>BLKR01001853.1:216711-243013 GCA_011170035.1 Teleogryllus occipitalis | reverse complement strand
TTGTTATAAACTGGTTTAGCTGGCACTATCAACTGATGTCTCTGCAGTGCCAGTGGTCGGAAGGTTTTAGTGGTCGAGTCCCGATAGTGTCGGAATTTTCAGTAGTAGCTCAGGTAGTCATAGGTAGCCATAGCCAATGCTTCATTTCTGGCGGAACGCGACGGAACGGCGTTCTGGTACCTCTTATATAATTATTAAATTATATTATAAATATATAACTGTTTCCATTAAATTAATAATTAATTTGGACCACGTTCCGGTACCTAAAATTTTAAAAATCAAGCCCTGGCTATAGCTGTAGCTAGATAGTTATAGGTCGTGTTCAGCCGCCATGTAGAGGAGAATTTTAGCGGCCGAATTTTAGCGACCTCTGTCTTGTGGTTTTCCGTGGTTTCTTCCATCAACACCAGAAGAATGCTGGAGCTGTGCTCTAGGAAACAGGCCACGGACTGTGCGCGATCTGTCTTTCCCCTTCCTTGTCCTCTCCTCACTCCCTTACATCCCCCCACACACACTTGCATAAACTACCGCACGTATTCCGGGAGACCAATCACGAGCTTAGGACTTGTCCCGACTGGGGCGGTGCCACGTTTGTGGAGATACCTGTAAGTGAAACATACCTCACGTCGATGTGCAGTTCGGCGCCAGATTTCACCATGCAGGAGAAGAAAATTACAACCACTCCGTGATAAAAATATACACTACACTACGAGACTAATAACCATAGCACTTAACGCACCGGAAACACAAAATAAATTAATCAATCAACCAATCCATCCATTCATTCATTCATTGTAAATGTTTTTCTTTCGTTTGCTTTCCATAACAATCAAAGCCAATCAGTTGAATCTTGAATTAGGAGTCTGAAGTGACGCACAATCATTGTATCGGAGATTGTACTCTTAAAGAAAGCCAGACTTACCAGTATTGGTACCAGAAACCAGACCAGAAAACCAGAAAGCCAGGGAACACAATTGGACGGTTCCGACCGGAACCGGCGGAACTGAAAAAGAAGTTGAAATGTGAAACGTGATGGGTGGGGATGCCCCCAAAATGTCGCAACTCAATACGCATGTAGTTTACGTGGGATTTGTTTCCCTACAACCCGGATATAACTCATATTTTTTCGTAAATATCTCAAGGCATTGTGCCACCCAGGTCAACCAGGAATGGCAGGGTGACGCTTAGAAGATACTGTCGTCTTTGGGAATGCTCCTCCAGCCACAACACGCAAACAAACTTCGCTGCTACACAGATCGGCCAAAACATATGCCCGGGTCTGTTTCTTTCTAGAATGATTGATTGATCGATTTCTGGTGATTCCGGGCGCGTCAACTGCTAAGGTCATTACTCGCGTGCGTGTAGTGCATGTTCTTGCTCGGGAGGAGGCGGTGATCTTTGCCCCGCTGGATTGCGAGATCCAGCGCCGACCTACCGTCGGCTAACAGGAATTTCCCTAACCAGGTATCTTCCACCAGCGGACACCACCCCAGCCGGGACAAGCTCCAAGCTCCCGACCGGGCTCACAGAATATGTGGTAGTGTAATGAATGTATGAATGTAAGTGTGTGTGTAAGTAGTGTAATGAATGTAAGTGTTTGTGTAAGTAAAGACTGAGAATAAGACAAGGAATGGGAAGGAAATATCGCGCGCGGTCCATGGCCCATTTGTTAGGGTACTGCTCCAGCATTCGCCTGGTGTTGATGGAAGAAACCACAGAAAACCACCGATCAGAGCAGCCGGCCGCTAGAATTCATCTCCAGACAGCCACAGAACTCGACCCAGCTATGTAGCTACTAGCTAGTCGAACATTCGCCGGGATTCGAAACCCAGAACCTCCCGGTCAGAGACAATACCGTGACATCAGTTAATGTCCTGAGCCACCTCTCCCTCTAACCTCTAAGAAACGTGAGTTCCGAAAGGACGTTTCTACTGACTGAATGTCGGACACCAATCCAATTTAATCAAGTGTATTTCTAGGTGCTGTGATTGTATTGATGGTTTGATTATTCAGTGTTTCCGGGCGCATCGTCTGCTATAGTCATTAGTCAGTTTAGAAGAGTAGTGCGTGTTATGTTTCGGCAGATGGCATTGGTTCTACTCCACTAGATAGGGAGATCCGGTTCCGGGCTACACATCAGCTTCAGAAGTTTAACCTCTCCAGGATTCTTCCTCGGCTGAGTCCCGTCTAGGGATGGCAAAACACATTTGTGTGTTTTTAAAATATGGATATATTTACATCGATATTTTGCTTTCGATGTTTTCTTCATATCGATATTTTGTTGCAAAAAACTGCGATGTTTTTTTAAATTTTTTAATTTTTTAAAATAATGGGGTTCATGCACGTTGTAGAGTTGCAGCAATGTACAGCAATATCGTTGTTTTTCGTCATCCTCTTTATCACGCTGTACATTTCACCTGTGCAATCTGAGGGAATTTGAGGTGGTTTTACTTCTTGGTGTATGAATGGAAGTGACTAAAGGGTAAAGTAGCGAAACAAAATGTTCTTTATTGTTAATTTTATTCTTTACATTCGCTAATAATTTTATTAACATACTACTAACATGCTGGTAACCAAACAATAAAATTTATCCCTTTTATGTACTGTACTAATTAAAAATAGATACAAAAAATAGTATGTTTTTAGTCTATAATTAAAACATCAATGATTTAAACATCGATGTTTTAATCGACATCGAAAACCGTTTAGCACTGTATTGATGTTTTGGTAAAATTTGCCATCACTAGTCCCTTCCCACCCGTGTAAGCTGTAAGCTCCAGACTGGTGTACCGACATGTGTGGTAGTGTAGTACGGTAGGTAAGGGTGGGGTAGTGTAGTGTGTATAGGCAAGGGGTGATGAAAGGGGAAGGAAGAGGAAAGAAAGATCGCGCACGGTCCGTGGCCCGTTTTTTTAGGGTACTGCTCCGGCATTCGCCTGGACGTGATTGCAGAAACTCCGGAAAACTACCGATCAAAGCAGTCGACTGCAAGAATTCTCGTCCAGACAGTCCATTTGTTGTTGTTTGTACTGTTGCAGCATTTGCCTGATGTTGATCAAAGTAACCACATTGTAAAAAATGCCCGTTCTCAGCCTACAAGTCCCGGTTCCGCTGCATAAAGGCAGTTATGGAAAAATGGCCCAAACAGGTATTCAATTTGTTGTAGGAACGTCGGCATGTATTATATAACTGAATAAAATGGACTGAATCAGGAATTAGTTCATTCTAATATTTTCTTATTTCTTACAAACACGTTTGTTCCAACTATCCTATCGTTCTGAGTTATAGGGGCTGACAATAAATTACGTAACGTAATTTTGGAGTATTTTGAATACTCTCCTTTAACAAACGCTTGAACCTCCTAAAATAATTACGTAACTCTTGCGACACCCCATTTACAATAAGTAATAATAAATTACATGGCAGGGAAAACAATTTCTATTAATTTTAAAATCCAAAAAAGTTGGCAATGCGGACTGCGCCTAATAGTTGGGGAAAAGCGATAGGGAACAATTTTTTAGTGATGAAAGGACGCGTAGGAGGGAAACATATTGACAACAAGTCATTCACAGGCCGTCATGAATGCATGTAAGAGTCAACTGCGCCAATTTAATGTCAATATGAGGATATAGATCAGTTTTTAATATTTTCTTCGTAATCGAACATATTGAATCAATATGTCAATATCCAATATATCAGTATAATTAATATATTAAATTTCAGCAGTTTTGATGCAAAAAGATTTCTATTTATTGCTACAACTCATGCATTATAATTTTTTATTTACTTATATTTTTAAACATTTAATTTGTTAATATTTTAAAGAGTTGATAAGAGAAAGAATAAAAGTATTTCAAAAATGTTGAAAAATTAAAAAAAATATTAACATTAGAAAATACATGGTAAATTAACATCCAACTACCCCTGTGTAGTGCAGCATAAATCAGGCATTCGACCTGATTCGACACTGCCTCGACCTCCTTCCCCCTTTAGCGTTACGTAAATTACGGGCGATCCCTAGATGCTTGTTTTACTCCTGGCATTTGTAGTAGTGTAGTGTGTGTGTGTGTGTGTGTGTGTGTGTGTGTGTGTTTGTGTGGTGTGTGTGTGTGTGTGTGTGTGTGTGTGTAAGGGGTGAGGAAAGAACAACGAAGAGGAATGAACGATCGCGTTCGGTTCGTAGCCAATTTTTACGGTACTATTACGTCAGTCGCCTGGTATTGGTCGAAAAAAACAAACAAGTAAAACCGATCTGAGCCGCCGGCCGCTAGACTTCTCCTCCAGACAGCGGCTGAATTCAAACTAGCTATCTAACTAGTGTCGAAAATCCTGCCATCGTTGGGACTGGAACCCTAGGACCTTCTAGTCAGAGGCACTGTGGTGACATCAATTGATGCCCTGAGGCACCTCAACCGATTATCATAGTCGCGTAACATTAAACTAACACCCCTTAACGTAGCGTATCGCTGCCACAAACAAGCTTCCCTCTCTTTAACGTTACGTAAATTACTGGCGATCCCTAGATGCTGGTTTTACTCCTGGCATTTGTAGTAGTGTAGTGCGTGAAGTGTGTGTGTGTGTGTGTGTGTGTGTGTGTGTGTGTGTGTGAGTGTGTGTATAAGGGGTGAGGATAGAACAACGAAGAGGAATGAAAGATCGCGCTCGGTTCGTAACCAATTTTACGGTACTGTTACGTCAGTCGCCTGGTATTGGTCGAAAAAAATACAAACAAGTAAAACCGATCTGAGCAGCCGGCCGCTAGACTTCTCCTCCAGACAGCGGCTGAATTCAAACTAGCTCTCTAACTAGTGTCGAAAATCCTGCCATCGTTGGGACTGGAACCCTAGGACCTTCTAGTCAGAGACACTGTGGTGACATCAATTGATACCCTGAGCTACCTCAACCAATTATCATAGTCGCGTAACATTAAACTAACACCCCTTAACGTAGCGTATCGCTGCCACAAACAAGCTCCCCTCTCTTTAGCGCGTTACGTGAACCACGGGCGACCCCTAGTTGCTTTTTATTAGTGTACCTGCAAGTTAGTCCTCGTGACATAAGCCGTCGCCCACTGTGTGGTGGTGGCAGCCGCTCTTGGTGGTACCGTCGGAGGCGTCTGTATGTTGCGGCGGTTCCGCTTTCCCCTCTACCACCACCACAGCCACTGCCGCCGCCGCCGCCGCCGCCGCCGCCGCCGCCTTCTCCGCGGACATCGCGTCGCAGCTTTCTCCCGTTGCATAACGGAGGCGGTGGCGTGCGGTCGCGAGCGAGCGCGGGCCCCTGGGCACCTCGGAGGAGTCAAAGGCTTTGTGTTGTCCGGTTTAACCAACGAACTTGAATTATGTGGGGAGGAATTGTGTGCGCTTCGAGATGAAGCAGAACTGACTGCAATGAAGCAGAATTAGCAGAACTGACTGTAATGTTTTCTGCCTTATGGCAAAAGTAATTAGGGTTGCAGTTGGTTTTTGTTTAAAGGTACACGTTTTCGGGTTGTTTTTTTTTTTGTGTGGGACGGGAGTGTGTGTATATATAAGTACTGGGATAATATACTTTCATTTTGCATAGGTAATACGTATATATTGAAATGAAATAAAACATTATTTGAAGAATTAAATAAAAACAAAAAATAATTCCTATAATGTTTTGTAAACGAAGCCAACTAATAAAGGGATCGTATATTAATATATATATATATATATATATATATATATATATATATATATATATATATATATATATATATATTAATATAATTAATATATATATATATATATATATATATATATTAATATATATATATATATATATATATATATATATATATTTTTTTTTAAAATAATTTTATTAACATTGTGTTGGTACTAGTTAAACGTGTTGTGGGATATTATGTTCAAAATTATGAACACTGTTGACTTTACTAAAACATTTGTGAATTTCCAATATTTGATCTCAAATTACTCTTAAGCACATTTCCATGGAGTAATCAATTTAAAATTTTAATAATTAATATTAATAATAAGAACGGTACAACACAAAAGTTACGATTTGTTGTATAACGAACAAGTACACTTAAACCTGGTTCTTTTGAATGTGCCTGGTCTAAATTCAACATGTTTAGATGCTTTTCGGTGGAAGTGGCAATTACTCACTCGTACCGATGTTGCTCCCAGAAAACATCCTGTCTGTCCTTTCAAGAAGCTTCAAATGTGGAAGGCACATCGCCATTACAGATTTCTGTTGTTCTTTCTCGAGTTTAAATCGAGCCCCTACAATTTCGCGGACGGACAGTTCAGGACACAGGATAAATTGAAAGAGGCCGTGGCCACCATTGTAGTGGAAAATCTGCGCACGGGTTTCAAATCTGACTCTGTAATTACGCTCGTTTGTATCATAATCTTATCCCTTTTACGTATTGTAATTAAAAATTGATAGGAAATAGCACGTTTATTTTTTTATAATTAAAACATCGATGTTTTATCTTCGATGTTCGATCGATCGACATCGAAAACCCTTTAGCATTCTATCGATGTATCGGTAAAATTTGCCATCACTAATCATTCCGCCGGTTCGCGCGAACCGGTTGTAAAAGTTATTGTTTGCAGAACCGGTTGTAAAAATTATTGTTGTTCGCAGTACTGGTTGTAAAAATTATTGTAGTTTGCAGAACCGGTTGAAAAATTATTGTAGTTAGCAGAAACGATTAATAAAATGTTTGTGATGCGAGACCACTTAAAATTTATCATTGTCAAGTTGTGAAAATTGTTGTAGCTCTGCCGATTGGGGCGAGACTACTTTTATGAAATCCTGGTTACATCTTGGACACCTACATCTTGGCTGCTGACACACACGTCAGGAGGAAGGGAAGTACAGGATATTCATAGAATCAACCAGCTTTGATATCTCTTTTGAAACCTCCAGGCAGAAATGTTGAGTTCTTAAGTTATTGTATCTATACATTCGTATCAATAGGTTACATTAAAACTTTTCTGTAGAGGCATGTTACCTCAATTAATGTACCTTTTATTCTTTTGAAATAAAAAGTAAATTATTGGAAATCATTGGAGAGACCCAATTCTAAAAAAATCCGCACGTCAGCACTGGTGTTGCCCGATTTAAACACGGAACGGATTGAGATCTGATCAGCTGGGGCGCTGTTATCCAATCGGGAACTTTCAAAAATTAGTCGTAACAAAGCTCCCGATTGGACAACTGCGTCCCAGCTGATGAAAATTCAATTCGCCCTTTGTTTCAAACGTATTAACAGACTAGTAGTGGCCTGACGTAGCACAAATGCTGATAAAAACATACCAAATGGTTTTCCAAAAACGTATCACGCGTAATGCTAAAGAACAAGAAATAAAACACTCGCGCATAACAAATTTTGCACAAGATTTTTAAAAAATAAAACTAATCTATGAACATTTTCACGGATAGTGCAATAACACAGTATTGTGTGTATATGAGGTAGAGTAGTTCTTTACCTATCAACAGTATCAAAAACGTTACTGTTTCATAAGATAATACGAGAAAACGTCATTTAATGGTTGGTGGCCTCTTCCTTGGAGCCTTGATGTCACATAACGTTAGCTGTATCTTAAGGACTGACGCATTAAATTTCTGTGAGCTTTCTGTCGGTACGCGCAATATGGGATTAGGCGGAATAACGCAATCAAATATTTGCATTTTTCAGTCAAAATCGAAACTGTTAATTATAGATTTTGCCTTAGTTCTTAAGTACCTAAAGAAACCATAGCAGGCACCTTGGTTCTCCAAAGACACCGGTGTCGGCTGTATGGCACCTCGTTAGGCGAGAGACCTAAGTAAATAATAATAATAATAATAATAATAATAATAATAATAATAATAATAATAATAATAATAATAATAATTGAATTAACGTTATAAAGTATGGAATATGTTGATATCCGCGCTGTAAACAGTTCTAATCTATGAACAAATTCATCGTCTTCCCCTCTACACGTTACATCGTCGTGCCGTTTGTCGGAAGAAAAACAAAGAATAAACATTTTTATAGAATGTTGTTCCAACAACTTTGTTAAAAGTATCATTTTACGTACGACGCATAGAATTTGAATTATTACGAAGAACATTTTTTTTGTATTTTTGTAATTTTAAATATTTTCAAAACCGTTCGTTGTAGAAAAAATTTAGGCAAATTTGTGGAAAATTTTATTCTCCTAAGGTCTTGTAAAAAGGTTATTCGATATAAAATGTCTAGGAAGCAGGGTAATTACGAAAAGTGATTTTTCTCGATAACGTTAAATAAAATATTATTATTATTATTATTATTATTATTATTATTATTATAAAATTGCGCGGACTAATATTTATGTAAAGATTATTTATTATTTTTATTAATTTCATTTCTTAAAAATGTATAAACTTCTATATTTTTATGTAACAATTTTGTAACAATACAGCATCGTGTAAATGTAGACGAGTTTATTAAGCATATGTAACAAAAAATGTAGAAAAAATCGGTTTCAGATGATGTTACAGTAACTGTAACGCAAATTAAGAAAATTTGATAAATTCACGTTAAGACGGAAAAGATGGACATTTATAATATTTGTGAAACATTGACCTCCGTGACATTACATTCTGAGTGTCGTAGAAATTATATTAGTGAAGATTCGATAGAATAGTCAAGCAACACCTATATCTCAGGTACATCAGCAATACTGAAGCTTCTGAAAGTCAACAAGGATCAACAAACAGGTGAAATTATCGCCTACCCATCCGGCAGCTCAAAGTTTAAATCGGGTTTACTATCAGATACAAATTTATTTGGAAAATTTATTATGAATATTTCACCATCAAAGGGTGGAGTTTACTTACAGGAATAATGTTTTGGTGACAATAGCAACTTGGTCACCAACACCTGACCGACTGTTGAATAGTACCTTTTGTAATTTGCAAGGAAGGTTGCAGTTAGGATGTGCTGTATGTCATACCGCCTATGCAGACAAGTAGAATTACAATGTTTTAATTTTTGTGGTCATTGTCATGGACAATCATACCTCAACGCGTCCAAGCCCGCTTCAGAATCAAATGATATTTTTAGCAATGCGACATTGATCTTGTTTGATATCTTATTGAAAGGAATATCCTTCGGCATCGGGGTCAGTGACCCTATCTCGGGCACGTTTTCGTCCAGTTTCCCTGATCCATTAAGCAAATATCGAGATGGCGCCTTGTTTTGGTTCTGAGCATAAATATTTCTTCACTATGCGCACGTTTTGTCGAGCTCCCCATTTGCGAGTTGTAGTAGGAATAGAGACAGGGATGGGGCTTGCTATATTGTTAGCAGTACTAGAACGTCAAATCTGTAGTGCGTGTACCGATTGTAAATACATTTTCTACAAATCGGAAGCTCCCCATTTGCGAGGTGAGGTTGGAATAGAGACAGGGATGGGGCTTGCTATATGGTTAACAGTACTAGAACGTCAAATCTGTAGTTCGTTTACCGATTGTAAACAAATTTTCTACAAATCGGAAGCCAAAAGCCTTGTTTTTAAGTGGTGCAAAAAAATACTTTGTTGGTAGTTAATCACACAAATATATTTAGTAAAAAGGTGGGGAAGAGATTCTGGAGCTCACAAAAAGGTGCGCAGATTATACCTCTCCCCACATCCCCTTGTAGAACAGTTTTTAATGTTCTTTGACGAAAGAAAAATAAATTAATTAAATCAAAATGATTTTTTAATATCATTTTACAAAACAAGTTTTTCCTAGTGCTCAAAATTACGAGGGGCAAAGCACTCTAAACACAGCATTGTCATTTACACTTCATATATATATATATATATATATATATATATATATATATATATATATATATATATATACACGTAACAATACTGAGGTTTAAATGTTAGATTTGCATCTCTTACGTTTAAACAATGGGATAGTATTTTGATCGAAAGTCGAGCGAAGCTTCGTTATAAGATATTCTACTCCACATGTTAATGAGGAAAACGTGATATTATTCTACCCACTATTTTTGACACATAATGAGAAATCTTGTACAGTGGTGATTCCGCAACGCTTGCGGGTATCCCCATCCAGGTATCTCCCACAAGCGGGGCACCGCTCCAGCCGAATCAAGCTTAAGTTCCCGACCGATCTTCCGTTATGTGCGGTAGTGTAATGCGTGTAAGTGTGTGTGTGTGTGTGTGTGTGTGTGTGTGTGTGTGTGTGTGTGTGTGTGTAAGGGGTGAGGATATGACAAGCAAGAGGAAGGACAAATCGCGCGCGGTCCGTGGCCCGTTTGTTAGGAGAGTGCTCCGGCATTCGCCTGGTGTTGATCCGAGAAACTACGGAAAACCACTGATCACAAAAGCCGGACACTAGAATTCTCCAGACAGACACTGAATTCCACCTAGCTACGTTGTTCGTTTCGCAAATCCTGCCACATGCACCGTCGTGTCTCTGCTGTGAAACAAGTATTGCGGGGTCCTAGCTAATCTCTGCCTGTTTTATTTGTTATGCATTTATTTATTATGTATTTATACATCTACACCGGGAGAGATGGCTTAGGGCATCAGCTGATGACACTGCAGTCCCTCTGATCAGAAGGTCCTAGTTTCGAGTCCCGACGGCGGCAGGGTTTTCGACACTAGCTTTTTAACTAGGTCGAATTCAGTCGCGTCTGGAGGCGAATTCCAGACGTCGGCTGCTCTGATCGGTAGTTTTCCATGGTTTCTCCGATCAACATCAGGCGAATGCTGGAGCAGTACCCTACCAAACGGGCCACGGACCGCGCGAGATCTTGCCTTCCTCTTCCTTGTCATATACTCTCCCCTTACACGCACTTTCACTAACATGCACAACACTACCACGTATTCCGGGAGACCGGTTGACGACTTAGAACGTGTCCCGGATTGGGCGGTGCCCTGCTGGTGGGATATCCCTGTTTGGGGAAATCCCCGTTAGCCGATGGTACAGGTCGACGCAAGATCTGAAGGGGAAGACCACCACCACCTCCCGAGCAAAAACACGCACTACAATTACGGGACGAATGACGATAGCAGGTGACGCGCCTGGAACCACTAACAATCAATCGATCTTATATCTAAACATTCGGGGCCCCCAAAAAGTCCCGGCAAGTTGTCCCCTGTGTGCCCTCTCCCCCCTCCTCTTGTGCATAGGGATGGCCTCGCCTGCGGTAGCACCGTGTGCCATGCGGCGCGCGGGCTCGTGCGTTCAATAGCGCCCCGAGCGGCCGAGCTGCCTGTCCGCTCGGCGGCCACTTTCCCTCCTTGGCTGTAACGGACGCGCGCGCCCCCGCATTCCAGCGCCGGCTGGCGCTTCTGGGTACGCCAATTGCCACACAGTGGACGCCACTTGTGATCACGGGTAATGTTATCATTCGGGTAATGTCGTTTGGTTAATGATGTCATTTGGTTGATGTTTTATACGGTTAATGTTAACATTCTGTTGATGTGATCATTCGGTTAATGATATTATTCGGTTAATGATATTATTCGGTTAATGATATTATTCGGTTAATGTTATCATTCTGTTAATGTTATTATTCGGTTAATGTTATCATTCGGTTAATGTTATCATTCTGTTAATGTTATCATTCTGTTAATGTTATCATTCTGTTAATGTTATCATTCGGTTAATGTCCTTTGGTTAATGATGACATTCGGTTGATGTTTTATTCGGCTAATGTTATCATTCGTTTAATGTCGTTTGGTTAATGATATTCGGTTAATGTTTTATTCGGTTATTGTTATCATTCTGTTGATGTGATCATTCGTTTAATGATATTATTCGCTTGGTATCGTTCGATTAATGTTATAATTCGGTTAATGTTATCATTAGGTTAATGTCGTTTGGATAATGATGGTATTCGGTTGATGTTTTATTCAGTTAATGTTATCATTCCATTAACGGAGTTTTTGGACCCTCGAACGTGAAGCAATCGAGATTGCATTCGATTGCTGCCCATTAAGGTGTGCAAAAACTCCCCAATGTTACCATTCGGTTGATGTTATCAATCTGTTGTTATCGTTCCGTTAAAGTTATCATTCTTGTGATACTCCGCAAGGAATCATATTACAACATTAAAAAATGTATTTATTGTTATCATAATTGCGGCTTCAGTGGTATAACGGTTAGTGTATGGAACTATATATCAAAGCTCGTGTGGTCAAATCCGAAAAAAGTAGTGAATTTTTAAGGACATGAATTTTTGTCATATTCCTTCCTTGAGAGGGGAAGTACAGCCGACTGTCCCATGATGTAGATTTACAACATATAAAAGATCCTCAAGACTAAAAGCAGTTCCTGGACTAAATTCTTCTCTGTTTCGTCGCTTTCTTTCGCTAGATGGCAAAAGGGACATCGTCAGGTGGAAGTGTAGGTCTAATGGCCTCAGTCTCGCCACGAAAAATAAGACAATTGAAATAAAGTCATTAATTCGTTTTATGTTTGACTATTTGGAAACGCACAGTGATGAAGTCTCATGGGAATAAATACTATGAACTCGACCACCGAATATAACGAGAAACGAATTTCGGGCTGTGAATAAAATCGTCACTACGCCTATTTGGCAGTCAGGAGACAACACATTTACAATCGTTACGTCTAAAATCTCGCAAGAGGCAGCGGGAGAGTATCGAGAAGAAGAAAATTGCGACGAACCTGAGAAAACAACTCAACCTACGGACGAAGTGAGCCAGCCATCAGAAATATTGTGACGTGGTGTTCGGGATACGTCAGTTGATTTCGAGAAATACAATATTATGAGTAGTATTATGAGTAGGGGATTTACATTAACGGATTCCTCAGAGATAAACAAAAGTTGATCTTAATCGAGGACCTTTTTAAATTATAAAAAAGTGCTCCTAAGATTGTTATCAAATTTTAAATTGTAATAAATTTTCTTGTGTTTGTGAAGTCGTAAATGAGTAAATGGATGTGTTGCCTCTAGTAAACTATGTACAGTAGTACTTTTCTTTTTCATCTGATACTTTTCAATTTGAATGTTTCTTCTATTGTTATCGATCGGTTAATTCAATTATATTATCTGTGGCACGAGGTGATAAGAATGTGTCCAACGCATAGGAAATGCGCGGCACTGAGCGAGTAATAATTATCGCAGTCGTTCTTAGACCGGTCTCGAAAAGTTTACTTCTATCTATAAGGTAAAGTGATTCTAATTATGTTTACAACCCCCGTCCTCCACGCCCAGGGACGGGCAGTATTTAAATACTTGTATTTGAAATATGTACTTTAAATGCATTGTGAATTTTAAAAACTGTGTTTTTGAGTTTTTGGACACGTATTTTAGAGATGTATTTAAATACATAAAATAGGTGTATTTAAAAAAGTCAATACTTAAAATACTTCAAATACAGATAAAGATAATGAGCATAGTTTCTTTTTGTTTGATTCTGCTAGTGAATGAAGCTCATTGAAACAATAATAAAAGCCCCTTTCAGCTGTTGAATTTGAAGTTTCTTCATTTTTAAATTATAAATCTAAATCATTAAAAATACTGGATAATTATCCGACAACAAAAAATGCATTTATTCCTTATAACTAGAGTCCGGACAATGCCCTTTTTGCCTATTTTATTTCTTTGAAGGTATTTTTAGGCAACTTACCCTATTATCAATGTTTACCTCAGAAATGGCTTTTGCCATCGTCGACTCAGTGTAAGTGCTTGAGGATTGTTTGTAAGCAGCATCTAGGTTCTCCCATTAGCGGGGCCCCATCCCTCCGAGACGATCTCTAAGCTCTCGTGTGTGTGGTAATGTAATGCGTGCAAATGTGTGTGTGTGTGTGTGTAGCTATGTTGCCCATATGCAGGGGAAAATCTCCTTCCCCCTCAGTTTTCTGAAAGGAGTTTGGACTGATTATTGAACTCTGTCTTTCATTGTTGCAAACCCCAACTTACAGATTTCCTTTTTGTTTCAGGTGAGTATTCCAGTCCAATCATCATTGTGCGTGTATGTGGTTGCGCTGCCGTGAGTATTACAATAAGTTATAAACTACGAGTAGTTGAATCCTTGTGATTATATCGCACAAAAGGAAAAGCTGTCAAAAAGTACTACATATGTACTATATATAAATCGACCCCCCCCAAACAAATGCACGTCGGTCAATAATTATTCACAAAAACTAATGAAATGGGGGAAGTTTACGCATTTTGGAAGAATATAATCATTATTTTCTACGAACACAGAGTTATACATGTTTCTGAATAAGTAACTGGAATATTTTATATTTACCAAGATCTGCACGTGAATATTGTGGTGGACTAAGGCAAAAAAATCCTGTTATTCACCTTTACTTAAAATCCTTAGGGATCACTTATAATTATAAAACGTCGTGGACGACTTTAACAACGTGGATGAGTATTACTAGAATGAACGACCAAAATACTTTATTGAAATGAAGAAAAACATCGAAAATTGGTGAACATTTGAAAGTTTGATAAATACAAGAATACGTATGCCCTTTTCATAGATATCACTATTAAGAATTGTGTCAGAACGAATGCGCAAAAACTATACTCTTTTAGAAAGAGAAATAAAGTGTATTTTTGAAATTGTGAGATATCGCCAAAAACAGAGAATCTAATGTTTATAAATTTCTTAATATTATTTTTCGTTTAGTTAACTAAATATGCTCATTAATTCCGCCAAAAATAGTTGATTAATAGCACGCGTGCAATTAAAATCCCACTGTGTAATGAAAACAACACACCTACCAATTAGAAAAGGAGCCAAATCGTGTAATTCTTCCCGCTGGTGGGAGAGTCCTGGTTAGAGGGAAACCCCACTAGCCGACGCGACGGTAGGTCGGCGCCGGATCTCGCCATCCAGCGGGGGAAGATCACCGCCACCTCCCGAGAAAAAACATGCACTACACTAACGGGACTAATGACCAAAGCGGTGGACGCGCCCGGAAACACGAAAAAGTCAATCAATCAATCAATCAACTGGAGCAGTACCCTAACAAACGGCCCATGGGCTATCTTTTCATCCTCTGTCTTGTCCTATCCTTTCCTCTTTTACATACACATTTACATTTACAAGAATTTCATGGACATAAATGTTCGGAGACCTTTCGGGAGCGGACCGGGAGCGGTAGCTCAGTGCATCAACCGATGTCACTGCAGCGCCTCTGACCGGGAGGTCCTAGGTTCCCACTCCCCACGGCGGCAGGATTTTCGACACTAGCTTTCCAGCTAGGTCGAATTCAGTCGGTGTCTGGAGGAGAATTCTAGCGGCCGGCTGCTCTGATCGGTAGTTTTCCGTGGTTTCTCCGATCAACACCAGGCGAATGCCGGAGCAGTACCCTTACAAACGGGCCACGGACCGCGCGCGATCTGTCCTTCCTCTTCCTTGTCCTTTCCTCTCCCCTTAAACACACACTTACACTAACATGCACTACACTACCACATATTCCGGGAGACCGGTCGGAAGCTTAGAGCTTGTCCCGGCTGGGGCGGTGCCCCGCTGGTGGGAGAGTCCTGCTTAGGGAGAAACCCCACTAGCCGATGGTAGGTCGACGCCGGATCTCGCCATCCAGTGGGGGAAGATCACCTCCATCTCCCGAAACAAACATGCACTACACTAACGGGACTAATGACCACAGTAGTTGACGCGCCCGGAAACACGAAAAAATCAATCAATTAATCAATCAATTTCGGGAGCGTAGAGTTTGTTCCGGCTGGGGCAGTGCCCCGCTGGAGGGAGATTCATGGAGGAGAAATTCTCCGCAGGCCGACGACTATACTGCGGTTTTTTCATAGCTGGACTTCAAGGTCACTGAAGGTCCGTCACCACGGTAGCATTTAGAGACAGTTTTTCGCGTCTTTCTCTGTAGTGCCGCTAGAGTCGCTTCATCTGCGGCATTGCTTAATACAATCGCGAGCATGCGGCACCTAGCGGCACTACTGAAAAAGACGCGAAAAACCGTGCCTAAATGCTATCATGGTGACGGGCCTTCAGTGACATTGAAGTTCAGTTATGAAAAAACCGCAGTACAGGTCGGCATCATATCTCACTACCTGATATTTTGGTACTCTTTTAGTTCTCTTTTTAACTGTTGAGCTGATGTGTTCAGTTTCTTTTTAGCTGTTGAATTGATGTATTAAGTTTCTTTTATATTTAGGTTTCCGGGTGCACATATAGATTCAACAGAGACGTCGTTTTTCTGCTATTTTTATCCGCAAGTAGTGCCACTAGAGTCGCTTCATCTGCGACATTGCTTGATACAATCGCGAGCATGCGGCACCTAGCGACACTACTAAAAAAGACGCAAAAAACCGTGCCTAAATGCTATCGTGGTGACGGGTCTTCAGTGACATTGAAGTCCAGCTACGAAGAAACCGCAATATTGGCATCATATCTCACTATCTGATATTTTGCTACTCTTTTAGTTCTCTTTTTATATGTTGAGCTGATGTGTTAAGTTTCTTTTTAGCTGTTGAATTGATGTGTTAAGTTTCTTTTATATTTAGGTTTCCGGGTGCACATATAGATTCAACAGAGACGTCGTTTTTCTGCTATTTTTATATAATTTCTTTGGGATACGGTGAGTTCTTGATTACGTTAATTTTTGGTGTTGCTCTCCAGGCGGCGTTCTAAATAATCTCTGTTAAATGCTGTACTGCGGCTTCTATATATTTGCTTGATTTTAGGGGCATGTTTGCGCTTAACGAGATGTTAACGTATATTCGAAATTTATCCCACTCGGTAAACATGCTACACAGTTTAGGTGGTGATCTGCACACAATAACATACGAACAAATACTCCTCTCTACTGGTGTGTGATCGGAGCATAGGTCGTTGTTGGTTTTAATATCAATTATACCAGGTGCTACTTCTTTTTTTTCCTAGGGCTTTTATCCAGCCGACAGCCGGTTGCCCTTTACGTCCCGAAGGGACGCAAATTCGAACATACATTAGACAAACACTTGCGGGCTCCTCTGATCTGGGGTCAGCAGAACGCGAGGCCCTTCGCGACAACACACACACACAAGGTCAAAGGACAAACAGCCATGCCCAAGGCGGGACTCGAACCCGCGACCCTTCGGACCGAAGCGCTCAGTCGGTACTCGCTCTTAGCCACCTCGGCCATCCAGGTCGGCTGCTACTTCTTTTGTTCAGGAAAAATCTAGATCAGGTGTTTTATTCGTGTATTTTATTCAAGATGTGAAGTGGAAACTTCATTTTGGAGACATTTACTTAGATACTGTTCCAGCTGAAGCTGTGACCCGCTGGGGGAGATACCTGGATGGGGAATAACTACGCTAGCCGACGGCTAGGTACGCGTGACATCTCACTGTCCAGCGAAAACGGAATCACCGCCACATCGCAAAATAAACATTCACTACACTAACATCACGAACGACAACAACAGATGACATTTTAAGGGCGAAAAAATCCTTCGTACGCCTTCCTTCGGAGGGGAAGTGAAGCCGGCTGTCCCATGTTAGTAGATTTACTGCATGTAAAAGATCCTCAAGCCTAAATGATGCCTCTGAGCTAAATTTAATTCGCCTGTTTCGTCGCCCAAGTAATACCTTCTTTCTCCCATGATTGGTAAAAGGAGTGTAACGAAATTTGCGTGGTCAGACAGAAGAGCAGACCTCATGGCCTGAGTCTCGCCACGTAACATAAGGCACATTCAATTCAATTCAATTCAATTCAATATCCGGAAACAATCAATCAATCTTTGGTATGCGACTGCTTAATAACTCCGGCAATCTTCACGTACCACCATGAACCTCACCATTACAAGAACTGATCACACCGCCATCGCCGTAACCATTTGATGCACAAAAAGAAAAGATAAGTTATGTAAATAGTCTTGAGTTCATGCAAAGTCCACGTTTACGACTTCGTGTTACGTAGCCAGCGTAACTTGCATACGTATTCAGCTTCTTGTCGGACTTTCGAGAACACCAACGCCCTTTACACTCCCTGCTTCTTTGTCGGCCTTTCACCTCGAAGACTTTGCACCGGAGAAGAAATGGAGAATGTTTTCTCTTTTTGTTTAATTGTGCACACTCCCGTATGTACCACAGAATAGTATTCCCTTTGTTATTTCCTATATATTCATATATAGGAAAATAACTAGCGGAGGAATCTAGCAGGGAAAATATCAGCTATCTCTCGTGATAAATGTATGCACTACACTTACGGGACTTGATATTTTCCGTTGATGGTGTAATATATATATATATATATATATATATATATATATATATATATATATATATACACACACACACACACACACTCACCAGCGTTTCTCCATCTCTCTCTGTATCGATTTGTGTCTACGCCGGTTTAGGTGGCTCGAGGCATCAACTATTGTGGCTGCAGTGACTCTGATAGGAAGTTTCTAAGGTTCGAGTTCCGACGGTGGAAGGAATTTCATCCCTAGCTACAAGGCTAGGATGACTTCAGCCGCTGTCTGGAGGACAGTTCTAGCTGCCGGCTGCTCTGATCGGTGGTTTTCCGTGGTTTCTCCGATCAACACCAGGCGAATGCCGGAGCAGTACCCTAACAAACGGGCCACGGACCGCGCGCGATCTTTCCTTGTTATTCGTCCTATCCTCTCCCTTTACGTAGACTCACATGCACTACCATACCAGGCATGTCACGCGACCGGTCGGTAGCTTAGTTTGTTCCGTCTGGGGCGGTACCCGTTGGTGGGAGACACAAGGTTGGGGAAAACTCCACTGGTGGTCTGTAGGGCGGCGCCGGATGTCATTGGACTTGGGAAGAATACCGCCACCTCCCATGTTAAAAAACATTCACTGCCGAAACTAATGACCTTAGAAGTTGTCGCGCCCGGAAACACGAAATTATCAATGAGTCAATCCATGTCCCATTGTATCCTTTGCCTGACTCCTCCTGTATCTCGGGTGTCCTGAGAGAGTTTGCTCAGGGCATCAACTGATGTCAATGCAGTGCCTCTGCCCGTGGTCCTGAGTTCGAGTCCCGCTGGTGGCAGTATTTTCGAAACTAGCTACATATCTAGGATGAATTCAGTCGCTGTCTGGAGGAGAATTCTAGCGGTAGACTGCTCTGATCGGCAGTTTTCCGTTGTTTCTTGATCAACACCAGGCGAATGCCGGAGCAGTACCATAACGAACGGGCCACGGACCGCGCGCGATCTTTCCTTCCACTTCCTAGCCCTATCCTCACCCCTTACTTACACACACTTACAATTACATACTACTACACATACCGGGGGCTGAGAGCATGGCTCGGTCGGGGCGATACCCTACTGTGGGAGATACCTGGTTGGGAAAACCCCAGAAGCCGACATGTAGGTCGGCGCCGGATCTCGTCATCTAGCGGAGTAAATCTCTCGCGAGAAATCTATGCACTAAACGTACGGGACTAATGACTTAGCAGTTGACGCGCCCGGAAAAAATCAATCAATCAATCGGACACAAGGGCTTCTCTGACAATGATGTTTCAGACACAATGTTGTTTCGTCTGAACTATCGCAGCCGGTCGACTCATGCGGAAGACGTAGATGCGAACGGCGTAGGTGAAAGTACGATTAATTGACGGAATGCGAGATGAATACGAAACATTCTCGAATACAATCGCCTGGATGCAATCGTTACTGTAATAATCGTCAAGATTGTGCAATTCACTTCACCTTAAACGTACGTCTGGAACACACCTAATAAAAATTCATGGTTTGTGAAACAGTACTTCATAATCCACGTTGCGCATCCGCATTGTTAATGCTAGTGGAGATTTACGGTCTTTGGAACGTCTCTTTTCATTTGTACGCTCCTGTTTGATCAACCACAGACATGTAATGTGAATAACTAACTAAATTGTAGAATCTAGGTTCCAATTGATTCATTGATTGATTTTTTCGTGTTTCCGGGCACGTCAACTGCTTTGGTCATTAGTCCCGTTAGTGTAGTGCATTTTTTCTCGGGAGATGGCGGTGATCTTCCCCCGCTGGATGGTGAGATCCGGCGCCGACCTACCGTCGGCTAGTGGAGTGTCCCCCTAACCAGGACTCTCCCACCAGCGTGGCACCGCCCCAGCCGGGACAAGCTCTAAGCTCCCGACCGGTCTCCCGGAATATGTGGTAGTGTAGTGCATATTAGTGTAAGTGTGTGTGTAAGGAGAGAGGATAGGACAAGGTAGAGGAAGGAAAGACCGCGCGTGGTCCGTGGCCCGTTTGTTAGGGTACAGCTCCGGCATTCGCCTGGTGTTGATCGGAGAAACCACGGAAAACTACCGATCAGAGCAGCCGGCTCTAGGGTCCAAAGTTTCAACTGTATGGCCGTAATATATTTGATCTCATCACTTTAATTTCTAGATAGAAAAATGTGCAGTGACTCTGAAGAAACCTAGAGAATCATTAAATTGTTGCTATCAACGTTTAAAGAATATTCAATGATCTCTGATTATTTTAATGAAAATGAACCAATTTTTTAGTTTTCTTTCTATAGAACATATTTGGATGGGAAGAAAGGTTTAGATACACATGCTTGGTATCTAATACAATCATATTAAAAGAATTATTAAACGAAGCACTTACCGATTTAACGTAACAAATTTTAATTTACTTCCAAGTTTTATACAAAGAGAAACATCTTTCTCCCAATTTTAATAAAAATTTTATATTCACTGTAATGATTTGAAATGTTGGCTTTGCCATGGTTTAATACTAACATTGTACATTAATTCCACATACAAAGTTTCATTTTCGTCAACATCCCATTTTTTGGGTCAAATTTTATTCAAAAACCAGACCTGGGTTTAATACTCCTATTCATGTGAACGAGAATACACGATCTAGTGATGTCACTCTTGTACTCGGAGAATTCTTAAGTCAGTAACCCGTGTTTCTCACTACGATGTAATTCTATGGACAAGAGGAAATATTCGTGTCAAGCACGGGAGTCGAAACGATTCCTTTCGCTCTGTCCACTTCACTCGTTCAGACTGCTCTTACTGTCTTGGAGTTATCCTCAAGCAATTTGAATAAGATTTGGTATACGTCTGTCATTGAATCTGAAAACAACAAAGTCGGAGTAAGAACTCACCAGCACTCCATAGGGAGTTGTGGGAAGAGGATGACATGCAAAAACTAGGGTCCTACAACAACACTTACTTTCTTTTTTTATTTAATTTATTTTACATCAAAAAACAGTTAAAAACTGCGTATGACGTGCTAAGGGGAAAAGTGAATTGTGTGCACACTTTCAAAATTCTGTGATCCCTACACTAAGTTATATACTACTTAAATTTTGAATTTTGAAAGGGAGAAAAACAAAACAAAAAAACTCCCATGTAATAAAATCTATTTTCAAGGATAAATAAGCAATAAATTTTGAATTTTGAAAGGGAGAAAAAAACAAACAAAAAATACTCCCATGTAATAAAATCTATTTTCAAGGATAAATAAGCAATAAATTTTGGCTCTTATTACTTCCTGCCGCGACAACGTGGAAACGATAATTTGAATAATTGTATTTCCCACTGAATTCTAGAAGACGTGCACTGTTTGTACCGGTTATTGCAATATTATACTACTACAAAACTAGTACTCATCTTACGTAATATTACATCTTACAAAAGGTTGACCAAACCGCTATACGTTTGCTCCATTTGACTCCGGTACTTAGGTCTAGCAAGAATTTAATAATGATGGAAATTTTCACTTATCGTGCACTGACATTCATTTGCATGTACATAGTTGTAGATTTGATCTGTTTGGTGCAATTTATTAAGTGATAATGCTCACCTTTGTCTTTCACATTTATTACATATTCACTTCATTTGGTTCATGGATTGATTGATTTTTCGTGTTTCCGGGCGCGTCAACTACTTCGGTCATTAGTCCCGTTTGTGTAGTGCATGTTTTTTCTCGGGATAGCGGTGATCTTCCCGCTGGATGGCGAGATCCGGCGCCGACCTACCGTCGGCTAGTGGGGCTTCCCCTAACCTGGACTCTCCCACCAGCGGGGCACCGCCCCAGCCGGGACAAGCTCTAAGCTCCCGACCGCTCTCCCGAAATATGTGGTAGTGTAGTGCATGTTAGTGTAAGTGTGTGTGTAAGGGGAGAGGATAGGACAAGGAAGAGAAAAGAAAGATCGCGAGCGGTCCGTGGCGCGTTTGGTAGGGTACTGCTCCGGCATTCGCCTGGTGTTGATCGGAGAAACCACGGAAAACTACCGATCAGAGCAGCCGGCCGCTAGAATTGTCCTCCAGACAGCAGCTGAATTCGACCTAGCTGAAAAGCTAGTGTCGAAAATCCTGCCGCCGTCAGGACTCGAACCCAGGACCTCCCGGTTAGAGACGCTGCAGTGACATCAGTTGAGCGCACTGAGCTACCGCTACCGGTTTGGTAATGGAAATTAAAGAGTCTGACATCCAAGGTTGGAACCCGTGCATCGTCGAGCATTTGACGTAATCACTACACCAACGGCCTGAGTCAGCATAGCAATCATCTCGACGCTTTAAAAAGAAAGTTGTACACTTGCATTGTCAAAAATTAAGAGTTTTTAATGAAAACGCCGAATTGGAGTAAAAATTAAGAAGAAGTTTGCAGATTTGAGAAATTTTTCTTTAAGTAATTTCTAAAAGTTGGCATACGAATTGTTCGTAATTTTACTCAATATTAACGAAAGCTACTAACATCTTCAAAAAACAAATATGGGACATTATTTAATTATCTAATTTTGAAGTACATATTTCATTATGAAAAAATCTACGGTGGATTAAAAAAGAATTAACTATGTCAATTTTCAAAAATAAAAAACTTTTCAACGAAATTGGACCCGTCTATAAGTGCACTTGGCTCTGTTGAAAAAAAATAAAAAATTTGGAATGATTTTTAATAAATGTTGGAAAATTGTAGGCTTCTTGTAAAGTACTTCCAAAAATTAAAATATCAGTTTCCAATTCAAGGGGCAGCAACATGAACCAGATAAATTGAGGAATGTCAAATTCCGTGAAACTCTTTTGAACGGTTTAGGCGCTTTATTGCTCGCAGACAGTTATTCCGTCATACGATTTTTCGCAATCAAGGACCCACCAAATGTGATTTCCGAGTAAACAGAGTATTAGAGTAAGTAAATTACTATAAATGTGAGCAAAAAATATCCATTTTTTGATATGAGAGTCGCACAAAGTAAGATTTTCAGTCGATAAATCAGTTTTTCGCTGCAGCATTTCGAATCTTTCTCTGTACTTCGTAGTGATATGCTAGTGATAACTTTGATGGTAGCGAACATGACAGAATCCGAAGGAACGAAATAGAACGGAGAGGGGAGGGGCGGGATGGCATATAGTCGTGGCCAGTCGGACCGGAGAGGTGGCTCAGAGAATCAACTGATGTCGCTGCAGTGCCTCTGACCGGGAGAGCCTAGGTTCGAATCCCGAACGGGGGCAGGATTTGCTACGTACATAGGAAGAGTTCAGTCGCTGTCTGGAGGGGAATTCTAGCGGCCGGCTGCTCTGATCTGTAGATTTTTGTGGTTTCTCCGATCAATACCAGGCAAATGCCGGGGTAGTATCGTAACAAACGGGCCACGTACCGCGCCCGATCTTTCCTTCTTCTTCCTCGTCCTGTCCTCATCCCTACTTACACACACTTACAGTCACATGCTATACACTATCACACTTGTTGGGAGACCAGCCGGGAGCTTAGAGTTTGTCCCGGCTGGGGTGAATTAATTTCTTTCCTCTCTAATATTAGATTGAGATACATTCTGGACAACACCAAGTAATCAGCTAGTTATTTAACGCCATCGCTATTGATAAATAAATTGATGACGTTATTTGACATGAAGAATCCTTTATGTATTACACGCTTAGGAAAGCAGGCGGTTTGGTATCATTTTTATGATACCTGAACATGATACATGAACGCAAAATTCTGTAGAGGTTTCATGGGAAGTTACTCCTCTGCGGTGAATGAAGCAGATTTAAGACGAAAAATGTGAACTTTGGGAGAATATAATATGAAAAAACAAATGGCAGGGGGCAAATGCAATCCTCCACATGCCTTACGCTTCAGTAAAAAATTATTACTAATAATCGTACGTGTATTAGAAATCAGGCGTTCTAGATCCTTAAAAAATATTTTTTGATCTTTTTGGGGTCACAATTTGCATTTATTATGCTGCACTGTACAAAATGAGAACTTTTTGGCGATTACATTATTGGCAGTTAGGAGGGCATGGATCGTGAATTCAAACCGGTACAGGGGTGATAACAAATGTTCAGAATCTTGAAATTTATGCATATTGTTGACTGTCTGACAGTCTGCGCAATTTATTCGGTCACTTTTTAGTTGTTTTTTTGTTTGTTAGGGATATTAAAATGTTTGTCCACTCAATGTACTGGGCTTAAAATGCTCTAACGAACATTTCAAGAACTGGCTGTTTGACGTATTATTTCGTGTTTTCGGCCGCGTCAACTACAATGGGCAGTAGTCCCATAAGTGTAGAGCATGTTTGTATCACGAAAGTATGGCAGTGTTCTTCCTCCTCTGGATGGTGAGATTCGTCGCCGACCCACACGTCAGGTATCTTAATTTTCCTCATCCAGGTATCTCTTCGAGCGAGGTGATCTCAGCGAGGTAAAGCTTCAGACGGGAGAAGCTCTAAGCTCCCGACATGTTTGGCAGTGTAGTGCGTGTAAGTGTAAATGTATGTAAAAGGTGAGGATAGGAAAAGGAAGGAAAGATCGCGCGCGATCCGTGGCCCGTTTGCTGGAGCTTTCGACAGGTACTGATCAGAGAAACCATGGAAAACTGCTGATCAGAGCAGCTGACCGCTAGAATTCTTCGTACAGCGACTGAATTCGACCTAGCTATCGAACTAGAGTCGAACATCCTACCATTATTGGTAATCGAACCCTAGCACCTTCAGATATGAGGAACTGCAGCGGCATCAGTTGATGCTCTGTGCCTCGTAAGCAGTATACTGGCCATCTGAAGTTCGGTTCCTGTATGAAGCTTTTTTCACTTTTAAAGCCATGATTTAAAGTGCGGAAGCAAGTGCAATCTGTTTTCACCGCTCAAATTATTCACAATAGAATCTCGTAATACGCAACATCAATCTGCCAACAATTCTCTAACTACCCCTTGCTGTTGTAACTCAGGTGCATTCAAACTGAGAGGATTACATGGACGGTAGTGAGAGGTGTGATCTCCTTCGTTGACCCGAGGGGAGAGTGAATGTGGCGCAACCTACGCAGCCTAGGAAAAGAATCGCGGCAGTCAGGGCTCTTGCAAACTTTCGCTTCCGTATCGTTTACACTTCATGGAATCACAAACCTCTGCATTGGCTTCCAAACTGGCTGCCAAGTAGGGATTGAGAGATATTTGGTCTAAAAGTCGTTTCTTAGAAGGAAGTTCGCTCCAGCTCGCTCGCTCGTGGCACATAGCTTGATTGATTGATTTTTTCGTGTTTCCGGGCGCGTCAAATGCTTTGGTCATTAGTCCCGTTAGTGTAGTGCATGTTTTCTTCTCGGGAGATGGCGGTGATCTTCACCCGCTGGATGGCGAGATCTGGCGCCGACCTACCGTCGGCTAGTGGGGTTTCTCCCTAACCAGGACTCTCCCACCAGCGGGGCACCGCCCCAGCCGGGACAGCTCTAAGCTCCCGACCGGTGTCCCGGAATATGTGGTAGTGTAGTGCATGTTAGTGTAAGTGTGTGTGTAAGGGGAGAGGATAGGACAAGGAAGAGGAAGGACAGATCGCGCGCGGTCTGTCGTTAATATTAAACATATACAGTTTTGTACTTCCTCCTTTTCCAGATATAAAAATTTACACGAAAAAGTATCGAAATATATATGTATTTAATGTTTTTGTACTTCATGTCAAAAATAGGATTAATTATCAATCTGGTTCATCATGTCTTAGGTATTCGTGTTATGCCGGGAAGGCAGTAGAGTAATTCACAATATTTCACCACGGTGGGTGCCTTGAAATCATCAAAATGTTCTTCTCATGGATTCCATTCAGAATAATTTTAAAGGATTCGACTAAAAATAGTGCCAATCGATTTATCTTAGGAGGATCCTAGGAGAATCGACTGAAATATTGATTACCGCTGGAGGTGTCTTAAAACCTCAACCCCGTTCTTTCAAGAATTATTTCAGAACTTTGTGTAAAGATTCCAAAAACATGACCAGTTCTCCAGCAGTAGATGAAGACGCAAAAATGACACTTCTCTTGTTGCCAACGGTGTACGGATAATGTGGTATAGTTTTAACGGACGTACCCATGAAGATTACCCAATTATCTGTAGAA
>BLKR01001853.1:89211-214211 GCA_011170035.1 Teleogryllus occipitalis | reverse complement strand
ACCGCCGCGCCTATTGCCCACACAACAGTGTCGCTGGCATTGTCGCGAGGTAGCATTGCGCGAGAATCGTGCGTGTGCAGGCGTCGTGGAGTAGTTGCTGCAACACTGAGGCGGAAGACGACACGGCCGGAATGCCACCTACTCTCTTCTTGTCGCGACTTTCTATTGCGAGGAACTACACTTTTTTTAAGAAACATTTTCACTAGTCGACGCGAAACGAAAGTATGTTTTTTAGACTGTTTGTGTAGTGTTTCGGGTGCGTTAGGGGTATTATCTTAGGTACGAGGATTTTGAGTGCTTTGGAATTTACTGGCGAATTTCCGTTGTATGTGTGACATTTAAAAAGACTGTTTCACGACTTAATTCATCAAAAGAAGAAGGGAGATGGGGAAGGACAAAGAGAGGAGCTGCGGAAAAACAAGAGAGGAAGAAGAGTAGTAAAGGGGAAGTAGAGGAATAAGAGAAGATTAGGAGAGGAGAAAGAGAAGTGCAGTAGAGGAGACGTAGAGGAAGAAGTGTAGGAGAAGAGAATGGGGAGAAGGAGGGAACTAGAGAAGGAGAGGAAGAAGAGGAGAGGAAGGAGACAAGAAGAGGCTAAGGAAACGGGAAGGAGGGGAAGTACAATAGAAGATGAGAAGGAGGGGAAGAGATGCAGAAAAAAAACAAAATAAAAGAGAATAGTAAGAATAGGAGAAGAGGGGAAAAGAGTGGAGTAGAATTAATTTTGCTTGTGAAATTATCATAAACATTTGTAAAAACTATATATAAACATTTTTATAAACAAAATGTCATCAAAACTATATATAATGCTTTCATAAACAAACTTTTGAGGATGTGATAATTAATTAAAACTTCCTTTTAGTGCTGTCTTGATTAGAAGAAAAAATCCAGCGAAGGTGTCAGGTAAAGCTAGAATTTAGAAATCGGATAACATGCGTGTAACTCACGGAAACCTCTTCCGATTCACGATATGAAGCACATGAGGTCTCGTTCAAGTTACATTTTCCCCGTATTCTTCAAGGACATTTTACGAGAACGAGCGAAACAACAGTAGCTGTGAGAAAGGGGAAGTAAAAGCATCAAAACGCGTTCTTTTTTTCATTGTTTTTTTAAGTGAGGTGGTTATACAACGCTCAGCCATACGGCTTTTCAGTTGTTAGGGGCGAGCAATTTGGGATGAAAAAGATGCGAAGGGGATGGCTACAGCGCCATTTCGTTAAACATAGAATGAAGCAATGAGAGTATTAAAGTAGGGGAAACATATTGTTGTCTGTTAATGGGAGGAGAAACTCGTTCTTGGCGGTTTTTTACGAACGGAGTGGAGGCACGACCCGAGACTTGTAAAGTGCTCAATTGATTGCTCTCGACAAAACGAAAATGGGTTTATAGGAGTTTTAGGTCACCTACGACGATGAAACGCTGACAGCATTTACTGCTTATACTGCATTTCTGGTGAAACGTGCATTCTTAAAGCATGATTCATAAGAATGACGTTAGGTAGATCTAAAGAAACTTACGTATTTTTTTAACTTCTGGTTCTTCTTCGTGTATCTTCCTTGCCCAACAACGAGCAACTCAACATTGTTTTAAATGTCTTCTTGTTATGAAGTTGCGAAGCTCAAATAAACTTGTTGAACATGAAAGTACTCCAGGAGAGGCAACGTTAAACCAGTTATTTTATAATACTTCTGTTCTACATGAAATCGTCAGTAATTCAGAGTTAACAGAGGGATTGATTGGTTGGATGATTAATGATTTCGGGTCAACTACTAAGATAATTCATCCCGTAAGTGTAGTGCCTGCTATTTTCTCGGGAGATGGCTGTGATTTCCCCCCTGGATGGTCAGATCCGGTCGCAAACTACCTGTCGGCTAGCGGGGTTTTCTCAAACAGGTATCTCCCACCAGAAGGGCACCGCCTCAACCGGGTCAAGCTCTAAGCCCTCGACCGGTCTCCCGGCATGTGTGGTAGTGTAGTGCGTGTACGTACGTGTGTGTAAGGAGTGCCAATCCAGCCATCTTGTGGCGCCGAGCGAAGTCGCTCGCCTTTCACCAAGGAGGTCGGGGTTCGATTCCTGCCGAATCTACTGTAAAATTTGTTCCAACAAAACGAGTTTACCTGTTTCATAAGGGCTACTCCAACCCCTGGGAAGTATCCTAAACCCTACCTCTATCCTCATTCCTTCCCAATTCCGGCCGCTGGGTAGTGACGCAGGAGCGCGTGGTGGGAGGCGCGTACGCGGAGATACTACCTGGCGGTACTCTTGACAAACAGATTGCGACGAGACGTGACGCACATAAAAATAAATACGCAGTAACAGAAGATTACTCCAAATATTAAAAGTAAAGTAACAGAGGAGTACTCCAAAAGCGCTCAAGACCCAACAAGGGGTTAGGACACGCGTTTCGTCGTGAGTTGATATGAGGATAGGACAAAGAAGAGGAAGGAAAGATCGCGCGCGTTCCGTGGCCCGTTTAGTAGGGTACTGCTCCGGCATTCGCCTGGTGTTGATCGGAGAAACCACGGAAAACTACCGATCAGAGCAGCCGGCCGCTAGAATTCTCCTCCAGGCAGTAACTGGATTCGACCTAGCTGAAAACCTAGTGTAGAAATTCCTGTCGTCGTCGGGACTTGAACCTAGGCCCTCCCGGTGAGAGGCGCTGCCCCGCTTCACATCTTTCGGTGTTAACAGACGGAAATGGGTTGTTTTACATATGAATTTTACACAGATCATTACGTGTCTAGTGGTAAATATTGGACAATTTGGCTGAATGGACTCTAAAACATCAGCCATTTTATGGTATGTTTAAGGAAAAGAAAGGTCTAGAGTTGTAGATGGAACATTAACTTGACACAACTTAACGTAAAACTTGGAAATGAACATATCAACGTGGTTCTGGCGGCTAGAACTCAGCGGAAAACCATTCCTTCTGCAACATCGTTGATTGAGAGGCTCAAGGATTCGAGTCCCGAAGAAGGCAGATTTTCAACACTACCAACATAACTGGTTCGAATTCATCCATTGCCTAGAGGAAATATGAGAATTCTGTTGCTCTTATCGGTAGTTTTTCGTGGTTTCTCCGATCAAATTCTGGTTAACGCCGGCTCAGTACCCTAACAAACGGGCCACTGACCGCACGCAATCTTTCCTTCCCTTTCGTTATTCTATCTCCTCCTTACGGACAAACGTAGAATTATTTGCAGTACACTACTGCACATTTCGGGAGACCAATCGCGAGATGTGAGATTCAGGGAAAACCTGGAATAGGAAAATCTCCGTAAGTCGACGAGTATGTTGAGTGTGGATGTGACGTTCCAACCGGAAGTTTCACCACCATCTCCCAGGATAAAACCTGCACTCACTACACTTGCGGGACCAATCGACACTTGCGGGACGAGTATGTTGAGTGTGGATGTGACGTTCCAACCGGATGTTACACCACCATCTCCCAGGATAAAACCTGCACTCACTACACTTGCGGGACTAATCCCTAAGTAGTATTTATTGGTCCCGGACGCGTTTACTAACTCACGCACACTCAATCCGTCACTTACTCATTCAATCAAAAGAGTGGAATTCGGAGTACAAATTTCAAAGGAGACGTAAGGAATTCTTATGAAGAACTAGGATTTTTCACTGCTTATGTAACTCCTGCTGTCGCTAGTGTTGGAATCGGATTTATAATTAAATTATTTCAAACTACAATACTTGCAGTTTATGTTATACCCAAAAAACTAAATAATGTAAGTAACATAAGTATATTATAAGACGTTTTCCGTCCTTTGACATATTGATATTAGAAAGTTAATTTACAAAAGTTTTTGATATTCGACCCCAAGAGGTGACGAAGATATTCCACTGCAAAGTAAAGAAACAATCCTTAATATGATATTGGTATGGTTCCAGGTAATTTTCTTTGCCGATATGTCGTGATATATAACTTAATAACTTTTATAAACTTGTATTAAACTTTATTTCAGTTTATAACTCCTTTTATTAGTCTAATCATACGTCTTTGTCACTTATAATAAGCCACGATTCGGAGAAATCATGCGATGGCCATTTTGAGTATAAGTTTTGTTTTTCGTTTTTGTTTTATTTTATTTTTGCTTGGAATGTGGTGAGAGTCAGACATTTTCGGTACTATGTTTTAAATAGCACGAGTCTGAAATGAAAAAATGGTAACTAGAGAAATTAATTTTGTTAATTCAGTGTAAAATATCAAATTTTCTCCTTGCACTTTGCAAAATTGTTTGACCTTTGTTTTAATTTGTGGTTATACTTTTGAAGACTGTGCAGTTAAAACATGGAAAACCGAACTTAGATCATTGTATTTTTGAGTCGGACTTGAATTATCATTGGAAATTGATCCCATGATATTATTCTAAATCTCGTAAGAAATATTCCAGAAACTTAAGTATAACTTATTTGAAGATTCTCTTAAGAAAAAAATGTTATCCTCCTGTTGACGTCCTCATTTCCCTTTCCAAACGAGTACTTCCCCGATTGAGGGTTTTCTGACGACAATATTATTTTTGTTTTGTAAATAACTTAATGGAGCTAACTCTGCTGACGTCAATAAAGGACTTTTGTCATAGTGTCCGTAGTCCAGTGGTTTTGTATTTTCAATATAATATCTTTCACACATGACTAAATATACTCCGATATGGAATTTATCGTAATGTCAGGTTTAAAATATTCTTTAGTGAAATTATAAAAGCATTTTTTAAATTTAATAAAAAATATTTTGAATTTATACAGTGAATAATTTCAAGCTCTTAGAAGACACTAGTTTAGGAGGATTTACACTAAAATGTTAATTCACATAAGTAGTAAGTTTCAAGAACAAGGCACGTTATAAGATGACATAAATGCCAAATTTTTCCATTCCTTTGCTTTTTCAAAAATTCGAAAAATGTAATTTTTTTACTTGTCTCTCACGTCAGTAATATTTTCATTAGTGGCAGTTTCTTCAAATAATTATATTTATGAGTACATGTGTTTTAAATAATGTCAGATAAATTGTTCCCGAAAACTCAACAATTTTCTGTGAAAATAAGCTCAACATTATCGCATTTTCAGAAACGCTGGAACGCCATTTTCACGAAATGGCTCCAATTTTTTCTTCAAACGGGTCCAACAGATAGTACCAATTGCACTGTTTAATATGACGTAAAGTTAATTTCAGTGTATTCTTTTGTTTTTTCAAAAACAACACAAATATAATTTTTTGAAATATCTCTCACGCCTTTAATATGCACGTTATCAGAAAGTTGTAAACAGTATTACACTTGTGAGTTAATATGATTCAAATGAATTCAAATAAAGTTTTTCAAAAACTCAAACATTTTTTTAGAAAAAGAGCGTCAAATTTTGCATTTACAGTAACGCTTAAACGCGATTTTCTTAAAAACTGCTCTAAATTTTTCAGTAAAATTTGCTATTTAGGACAATGTTTTAACCTTCTTTAATATTCTTGAAGTAGTATTTCGGTTCTACTGTAAGGAAAGCGAAAATTTGATAAAATTTCAACCAAAAAGTGCTTTAGGCGGTAGATTGCAACTGGGAAGAGGATGGGGCATGACCGAAAAGCCAATCTGCACTTAGTAAATTAGAAAACTTTACTACGAGTAAGTCTGAGCCATTCTGTAACATCACTAGTTGATATTGATGTGCGATCAAAACGTCGTAACCAAGGAGGAAGAAAAAAATCTTCTCATACAGGAGTTTGGAAATCGAAATCAGTAACTGGGCGTAAAAGCACAGGTCATCCGGATAGTTATCGGAGTTCTGAGATTTGTTTCGCAAACTTTCTGTAAAACTTGGCTAAACTCTCAGATCATTCAAAAGAGTGAATTAGATGAGTGATAACAATAATAATAATAATAATAACAATAATAATAATAATAATAATAACAGCGATCCGAAGGCCGAGATCGTTAAGGCAGTAGTGCGCGGTTTCGAGTCCTACTTCGGGCATGGTTGTGTTGTCTCTGTGTCTATTTCATCATTCATCATCATTATAACTTTACCCCATCCTCCAGGGCTAGCAACCCTGGGGTGAAAAAGTGGAATCTGCATTAAATTGCAAGAATCTCCCCTACAGAGAGTAACATGCACCTACCCCGATATTTCAGTGAGAGCCCAATATATATATATACACATATTAATATTTAAAACACCAGGGTTTTCGTCTAGAAATAATTTTGAACTTTCTCTTCAACCAAATTTCGTGATTATTAACACATGTGTAGAGTAAAAACATCTCAAATTGATGGTCATTAATTATAAATATTATAATGAGCGCTCATCTCTCCTCATTTGTTCATTACACAGTTGCTGAAGTTTTCATAAAGTGCGTCTTTCATCCAAATTTTCCTATTTCTTTAAATGAAAGGTGATGGACCCTAAATGTGTTATCATTTGCTCTTATTAACTAGAGCTGTAGTACAAACATTACATGTTTTTAATATTTAAAATGTAATGCACTAGACGCTCATATGCGCTCATTTGTTCATTACTTCATTTTGTTGTGCGAGTTGCAATCGATGTATCAAAAGCAGTTGACGTCTGGGCAAGTAAGCATGGGTGTGAGTTTCTAGTTATTTCATGGAAGATAGCGGTTTTTTCATGGCGAAAATCAAGAAGTCAATTTTGTAGTTTGCTTTTGTAGTCTTTTACCATCAAATTTTTGCGGGGTTTCACTAATTATTATATTACCTGCTTAGGTGGCTCAGAGCATCAATTGATGTCACTGCAGTGTCTCTGACCAGAAGGTTTTGACCTAGGGTTCGATTCCCGACGGTGGCAGGGTTGGCGACAGTAGCTAGAGAGCTGGCTCGAGTTCCATCGCTTTCTGGAGGAGAATTCTAGCGGTCGGCTGCTCTGATCGGCAGTTTTCCGTAGTTTCTCCGATTAATATCAGACGAATGCCGGAGCAGAATCCTAAAAAACGGGACACGGACCTCGCACGATCTTCCTTGCTCTTCCTTTAACCTCACTCCTTATTGTCACACACATACACACACACACACACACACACACACACACACTTACACTCACTACACCACCACACATGCCGGGAGATCAGTGCCGGTTGCGGTGGTGCCGCGTTGCTAGGTAAAATCTTGTTGGAGAAAACCAGCTAACACGTGTAGATCGGCGCCCTCAAGCTAAGTAGGATCACCGCCAATTCCTGCTATAAAACAGGCACTACACTTACGGAGCTAATGGCATTAGGAGTTGAAGCGCGCCGCAATACTGATCAATTATTCATTTTATTACTATTTTTTATTATTTTTTGCATGTTCGAGCTATTTGATCTCGTTTGAGGCTTAACGGTTCTAAACAGTTAATGAAGTAAAACGAAATTAATATGATGGTAATTCGTTGTGTTGTATGCTGCCATTGCTCTGTGGAAATATTCATTCATTACTGTGAATTTGAATCTGCAACATTGTGTTCTGTACTGAGTTGTTGGTCAAACTCTTGGCTGTCAGGTGTTCATTAATCCGAGAAATACAGTTACTCGGCACTGAAAAAGGGTAGAGGAGATTGTTTTATGAGGTGAAAGGGTTTGCGATTGTGGAGTTGCAAGATCGTTAAGTTAGAAGCATTCTTACGAAGTAAAACGTAATGGGCGCGAATAATTTAAGAAAACGCAATACACTACAGAGACAGCTCAGATGAGTGATGCAAGTTCAATTTTTTACCCAATGGGATTTAATTTTTTTCTTTTGTGCTGAAATTTCTATTAAGGACCAAAATTTATGTAATCTCATAAATTACATAAAGATTCTGAAATTCCATGAAATGATCGGCTGTCGAAAATCATTTTCGTCAAATGATAAAAAAATTACTGTATCGTTTTTTTAACACTACTTATTGTTGACAATGAATGTCCTTAAATGAATTTCCGTATAATTTCTCCATTTTCACAAGTCAAAATTGAATTTAAACTAAAAGTAATAATTCTCTATAATACTTTTTTTTATAAAAAGATTTAATTCAAAATATTCATGAATGCGGATTGGATTCATTATCTTATCTCCAGTTTATATTGTGCCTCCAGCAATATTTTCGTATTAAAAATTGTTTATTTAAAGAATGCAAGTTTGTAATAAGTGAATTTTTTCCACATAACACAGTTGCCCGATTTGCTCAACCTAGGGCAAAGTGAAAAGAAAAAGTAAGGATTGTAATTTTTAAAAACATTTTATATTTCATTATAAAATACTGTTTAATTATATCGTCAATCACATGAATCAAGTCATTGATGGTTGATAATAATCCATGTTATGCCGGAAAGGCTGTAAAGTAATTCATTACGGTTCACCAATGTAGGTGTATTGAACTATCAAAATACCATTCATCTAGAATATCCTGAAAGGAACCGGCTAAGAATTGTGCCAAATGAATCGTCTTGCCGAGGGAAATCGAATGAACATTTATCTCATCTGAAAGTACTTGAGTCCTCCAAAGCGCGTTTTAATTTCATAAAATTCTCCCAAGAAGCACTTTTTCAAGAAATTTCTGTGCGGCTTTTAGATTGTTACGAAATCTACTGAACTCATGTTCCCGCAACAGTGTACGCATACGTGAATGTCGCCATCGTTTGAACGCCAATAAATTGAGCTGCAGCTTTATTGCCATCCACCAAACGTCGCTGTCCGTTGGCCACTCTCTTGAGGTAATTTAAATATGAACACTAAGTTCAAACATATATAAATGTATAATTCGTGAATTCTTGTAACCAAAATCAATCGGAAAAAAATTACTTTTTCCGCTTCAGCGTATTTCTGGTTCCTTACCACAGAACCACCGATTAATTTTCTGAAGTATCTTCCCCAAGGTTTCGCCAAACTTTCAATATCTTGAAGTCGCTACTAATTGGGTGTTAAATCCAGAATATCACGTCAATATTCCCGGCCTACATTCAGGCGTTCACGCTCTAGCGAACTCGACCCAGTCCCTCCCTAACAAACTTGCTTCCATAGTAACCGACACTTCATCTCTCAATTGTTCTTTCCTACGAGTTAATACAACTCGTGCCAAATTTTATATTTTCATTTCTTAACATATTGTTCCGGGGAAAATGGTCATTTCCCCCACCAGGAAATCGAGACAAGTCGAATGATTTTTCATTTGCTTCGATAAGTGGACCGGAAGGAATCCAACCCTGAGTGACAGACAGACGTATGGACGTAGACTATTCGATTACTACGAGATTATACAGGTGCCTCACCAACTGTGGGCCACCCCCATAACTTCTAAACGGTTCACAATATCTGAGTGCAGTTTTCACTCAACAATGCGGAATCATGGGGAAAGTAATACGCTGTATATATATATATATATATATATATATATATATATATATATATATATAAAGCGGAATACAATAATTCTTAATATGTTAGCGGTTTAATAGTAATTTGAGTATAAAATTAGACTTTCTGACATGTGATTTTATATTAAACATAACAGACTCGGCGCCGTGAAGGTCGCCTTTCCCGAAGGCAGAAGTTGCGAGGGCTGCTGTAGGAAATCCGTACAGGAATCTGATTGTCCCTTTTATTTAAAACCACATGTTAGCGTCTGTAATTTTATATTAAATTTCGTATCAAAATACTAACATATAATACATCATTGTATTCCTCTTTTTATGGTCTATTTATTGCTCATGAGGATAATTTATGGTTCTATTTAAAAAAGAAAAGATGATTAAATTTCTCGACAACTAAAAATATTTCAAACAATATCTCCACGGGATATTACTTGCCCCATGATTTCGGATTGTTGAGCAAAAATTGCACTTCGATATCGTAAACCGTTTAGAAGTTAGGGCGGTGGCCCGTGGTTGGTGGGTGATGGTTTAATTTCGTCATGTTAATGCCGCAAAAGTTAATAGCATACCAAGGAGTTACGAGGCATGCTGTAGCCACCCGTTCCCAACCTTGACATCTTATGAACCATTGTACTTGATAACATCATGCAAGGTCACGTTCATCGCATTCATTTCAGTCCCCACGTCCCTCCAAAAGCCTCATTCTCACGCACGCAATGGACGCTTCGGCACCTGTGAAGGAATGCAGCAAGACGTTTTAGCAAAGCGTCCATTCATCTGGCAGCAACCGACTCACGCAAGTCCACACTTTCTCCTGCATGACTTGGCACGACGGGGAAGTCCGAGTTGATCGTATGCGTGTTACTGGCTGAAGAGATTCAAGACATCACTGATGTCACTGCTGTGCCTCTGACCAGGAGGTCCTGGAGTTCAAGTCGCGATGGTGCATGGCAGGATTTTCGACACTTGCTTCATATGAAAGCTGAATTCAGTCGCTGTCTGAAGGAGAATTCTAGAGGCCGGTTGCTCTGGTTGGTAGTTTTCCCTGGTTTCGCCGATTAATACCAGGTCAATACCGGAGCTGTGTCCTCACAAACGGGCCACGGATCATGCACAAACTTTCTTTACCCTTCCTTGTCCTTTGCTCTTCTTAATCACACAGACATACACTTATATGCAATATTTTTTGTAAATACTACTGTTGTTCTGATCAACATATTCCCATAGAAATTTTGCTTCTGTTTATTACCATAGGCAAAAATATTTCCGTATTTTTAAGTACAATAATTTCCGAAATATTTGTTCAATTGATTTCTTAAATTTGTTAGTATGCTATGCTTCATTAGGGATCAAAACAACTTACTGTTATCAACATTATTATTATTATTATTATTATTATTATTATTATTATTACACTGCGATAATGATAGTAACAGTGAATATTTGTTGTTCTAACTCCGGGGAGAATATATATTTTAAAAAACGCAAGAAAGTGAATAACGACCTATTGACAAATCGATTACAGAACATCAGATAAACCGAAACAAAAAGGGGGAAATTAAATACATTTTACCTAAAATTTGACTCTCTGTATATTTATTTATATATTAATTAAATATACATTTATACTGTTACATGATATACATCTGTGTGTATACATCTATAATACTATCTATAATGTTTCAAATAAAATGGTGCCCTTTCAATATTCTGATTCCATACATAAACCGCTATGAGCACCTGTAAACAATTTAATCTTTCTTGTAGAATTTATGTATACTCCGTAAATATTCAAAATTGTTTTATGTTAATTTTTTTCCATTATGAGTGCATCAAGGACGATGTATGACCGGTCTCTCAAGCTAGTGTCGAAAATCCTGCCACTGTCGGGACCTCCCGGTCAGAGGACTAACGCAATTTATATGTTGTAATAAACGTTTTCCCGCCGGCGTGGATAGCCGAGGTCGTTAAGGTTGAGGGGCTGTAGCAGCCTCGGTTCGGAGGGTCGCGGCTTCGAATCCCGTCTCGGGCATGGATGTTTGTATGTGTTTGTGTTGTCCATACAGTTCCCCCTACAGTTTAAAGGCCCATTCACAATGCAAACCCAAACATAAGCATGACACATAGACGTAAACATTAACATAAGTGATAGACTAAAGTATTCACAATGTCGAACATAAACGTAAGCAAAATGAGAGTTTCTATTGGCTGTGAAACATTCTAGTTTATTATTGGTTGGATGTGAGAATCGATTTCGGAATATCGACTGTGTCCATGACGAGGGAGCTCTTGCCGTGGATTGTGTTAGTTCGTCTATCGACTTATTTCGATACTCGATTTTGAGTTAACGTACTGTGATTGGTTCATTTCTTGTTTTTGACATAAGCATAAGCACAGAAGCTTGAAGCTTGCAAGCTTTTAAATTAACGTCTTACGTGTTATGCTTATGGAACGCATTGTGAATGAGTCCGCTTACGGTCGTAGTCCTAACTTTTATGTTAACGCCATGCTTATGCTTATGTTTGCATTGTGAATGGGCCTTAAGACTCATATTTGGCTATATGACCGAATATCTTGAAGAGCGACGTTAAAAAATGTTTTCATGTTCGTCCATCAATAGATCATTCTGTTAAAAGCACGTGGTATTCATGAACTCCAGTAACAGTGTGATGCAATGAAACAAAAAGTCATCCAATACCACTAAAAGCATTCGCGTTTGATGACTTGACAGTCGAACCAAGATCTTCGTAAACCTGTTGTCTGAGTAGAATACGTATCTATCACTTGTCTGTCTACTTTATCCTCTGCTTGACGATCAGACGCAATGTGCTACGTGTTTCCAGGAATTCTGGCGCACGACACGGGTCTGGAGCGGAGTTCCGAGTGTAGTGCGAAATTGAGATTGGAGGGTGGATTTGCAAAATTACGGTTTCAGGCGGGTTTGGTTAATCATTGTTGAGCTGTTTTACTTTTTAAGTAATTATAGGTTAATTATTTTTCTATTCACGTTAATACTTAAAATGAATGTTTCCACCCTCAAAATATTGTTTATATATTTTGTTAAAGTACATCGGAGTTCTTTGTTTTTTGATAAAATTTTGCTATTTGTATTTTTCGTGAGTTCGTAGAAGTTTTAGCATTTTTTCATCCTTAACAATATTGTTTTTCTCACTAATATTCTTTCGTTCACCGGGAGCGGTGGCTCAGTGCATCAACTGATGTCACTGCAGTGTCTCTGACCGGGAGGTCCTAGGTTCGAGTCCCGACGGCGGCAGGATTTTCGACACTAGCTTGTCAGCATTCACTTTCTGTCTGGAGGAGAATTCTAGGGTCCGGCTGCTTTGATCGGTAGTTTTTCGTGGTTTCTCCGATCAACACCACGCGAATGCCGGAGCAGTACCCTAATAAAAGGGTCACGGACCGCGCGCGATCGTTCCTTCCTCATCTTTGTCCTACCCTCACCCTTTACAGGCACAATAACATGCACTACACTACCACCTATTCCGGGAGACCGGTCGGTGACTTAGAACTTGTCCCGACTGGGGCGGTGACCCGCTGGTGGAAGATACCTGGTTGAGGGGGAACCCCGCCAACCGACGGTAGGTCGGCGCCGGATCTCGCCATCCAGTGAGGGAAGACCATTGCCATCTCCCGATGAAAAAACCAAAAATTCACTTACCGGACTAATGACCTTCAGCCCGGAATCACTAACAATCAATCAAACTTTCGTCCAAATACTTATTATTCATAGCACCACACGCAGATACAACACAGATGCCATATCAAAGAGTGAACAGAACAACGTTGTTAGAAATGCATTAATTTCGGCAACTGTTTCTTGAAGTGCTCGTTTTGCCGCTATTGGTTGGTAGCGCTATTCCTCTTCCCGTTGTCATTTATTGTGAAGCGCACGCATCTTGTGTTCCCGTTCGCGTCTTTGCCTTCACGTTGCCATTCCCGTTCGCGGGCTATTGTGAAGCGGCCTTTGCGGTACATCACGGTGAGCGGCGGTTTGGTGCCAGGGTCGTTTTAACACCACTGGGAGCCCTTAGGCCTAGGTTAATTTGGGGGGCTTCTCTTCTTACTTTCATCAATCTCCCCCCTCCAAATTCAATGCTGAAATATAAGGAAAATCCTATCAATTCACATTGTGTTTTGTATTTTCTAGTGTTTCTTAGTATTTGTTCTAGTGTTAGTATTTCTTAGTGTTTCAACATAACAGTATTAAAACACAAAATTAAAAATATGTGTGTAAGTTAGAATAACAGCGTTTCAATTACAATGAAAAATACTACAAAATAAATAGTTTTATTTTTTTATTTAACTGTACAATATAAAATTGAAATGCATAAACCAGCAATATTCCATATTATAAATATAATCCAATGATGTACGACACAACCGTTATGCCAATTTTTTTGGTATAATTTAATCATACATACCTTTTTTTACATTTGTTTATTTAATTAAAAAAATCAGTATTAAATATTTTTTTAAGAACTATAGCCCTTCGGGAATCCTGGGTCCGGGCCCTTCGCGCTCGTGCGTTAACACGGCACCGTGTGAGGTGCGATGCCTGGCGATGCGTCACGTAACGGCGCGGTGCGTTACGTGGGTGCGTGGGCGAGCGGAGGTTGCACCACGGAGAGCGTCTGCGGTGAAAGGGGCCGATCTTTCCGTTGTGCAACGTCCTGTGCACATAGCATCCCAGTGCGCGCGGGATCCGGTTGCTCACTTGTTCTCGGGAAACCGCAGACGTCACCGCCATCGTTTTGTTTTCGTTTCACTTTTTGTTTGTTGCGTTGATTGGTTACACAGGAACACAAAAAAATGTTATCGGACCCAAAGATTGGATGATTGATTACTGATTCCGAGCGCGTCAACTACCGAGGTCATTAGTCCCGTAAGTGTGGTGCGTGTTTATTCATCGAGAGGTGGTGGTGATTTCCCCCTTTGACGACGAGATCCGGCGCCGACCTACCGTTCTAGGGTTTTCCCCAACCTGGTATCTCCCACCAACGGGGCACCGCCCCAGCCGGGACAAGTTCGAAGTCCCCGACCGGTCTCCCGCCATGTGGTAGTGTGGTTTATGTTAGTGTAGGTGTGTGTGTAAGGGGAGAGGATAGGACAAGGAAGAGGAAGGAAAGATCGCGCGTGGTTCGTGACTCGTTTGTTAGGGTACTGCTCCGGCATTCGCCTGGTGTTGATAGAAGAAATCATGGAAAATTACCGATCAGAGCAGCCGGCGCTAGAATTCTCCTCCAGACAGCGACTGAATTCGACCCAGCTGACAAGCTAGTGTCGAAAATCCTGCCGCCCTCGGGACTCGAACTTAGGACCTCCCGATCAGAAACACTGCAGTAACATCAGTTGATGCACTGAGCCACCGCTCCCGGTCGGACCCAAAGACTTGTCTCGTGTTTCTCTATGTTGCGCCATCATCCTCCAGTTTTTTTTTTATCGCGAAAAACGACCGTAAAATTTCTTCTTCTTCTTCTTCTTCTTCTCCTTCAAGCATTAGATCGATTAGTCAGTTGCGACTCATTGATCGATCCATCTTTTCCTGGGTCTACCGATATTCATTTTTGCTCTGGGCGTGTAGTACAGGACTTGCTTTGGAATGCGTTTATCATTCATTCTTAATATGTGGTCTTTCCATTTCTTCCTATATTCTTCAGTTTTATTATTTAGGTTATATATTCCAAGGGTCCTTCTGATGTATCCTCATTTTCTATACTGTCTTTTCTTGTTACTCCTAGAATTCAGTGCCCAGTTTTCATTACCAAATAATCCGCAGGGCACTGCCATCATTTTATAAAACTTAAGCAATGTTTCCCTCCTAACTTGAGGGTTCTTTTAATCATGTCACGCATCAAATTGCATTTTTGAATCTTACTGCTCACATCTGCCTCGCCAAGATAATACATCATATATACCACCTCCTAAAAATCTGAAAGTGTTGACTTTTTTTTAATTAATTTTATTTTAAGTCGCATCAACAGCAGAGGTTATTAGCGACTCCATTAGTTACATAGTAGTTACAATGCTTATTGGACTTTTACATTAATATTACATTACATATAGAGATACATTTTGGAATATTTTTACATTATTACACAAGTGAAGCAACAAATAAATATATACAACAGTATTTAGAAATATTACATACTTATATTACAGATATATGGAATCGTGTAGAGGTATGTATATAAGGACAGGAAACACATAACAACATATACACGTTAAAAATAATCTATAATGCCTATTTTTTTCAGAAGTTTATTACCTTGAGTTGGAAAGGATAGTTTCTTAAAATGGAGTTTAAATGTTCAGCATCAAAATATTTGGTTCTTATGGAATTATATTTGGGACATTCTGTGAGAATGTGGTCAGTATTCAGGATTTTGTTGCAACAATCACACATTGGGATTGGTTTTTTATTTAATATATAACCATGCGATAATTTAGTATGTCCTGATCGAATACGCGAAAGTGTTGACTTGTTCTATTATTCGATCTTCTAGAACGAATTTGCATCTTAGAGGTTGGAGTCCTTGGAATGCCATGAATTTGGCCTTACTTGTGAATATAAGTAAATCATTCTACTTTGTTATTTTATGGAGTTCGTATATGGCTCTCTGTAAGTTGTCTTTGTCGTCAGCAACTTTAACTTGGTCATCAGCAAAAATAAGAATTTTAATAAAATTATTCCCTTTAAAATCGTCTACTATATTAAGATCTAAAATCTGTTTATTCCACTCACGTACCACGTTGTCGATATATAAATAAAGAAGTGTCAATGACAGAGAACACCCTTGTCAGAGACCCTTATTTCTTTGATCCTGGTGTATAAGCTGATAAGTCATAAACCCATAATTTTACAGGAGAGCAAAAAAGAACTTTTAACTGACTTAAATCAGGGATTAATGATATTCAAACGAAGGTGATATTCAAACGAAACTATCTGTGTAAAAGTTTTGTTTGAATACCATTAATCCCTGATTAACAGCATTAGTTTAGAGTCGTTTTCTGCTCCCCTGTAAAATTAAGTTTTTTTTGACTTATCACCTTATTCTCCGGGGTTAAAGATTTATGATTTTCTGTATATCAGTTCCATATTTTACTCTTACGCTAATCTACGTACCTGAGAACATATTTCAAATAGTTTTCATTAGGTGGAGTGGTACACTCTTGTCTTCATAAAATTTACATTTCCGTAAAATTTCCAATATAAAATTTCAGTGATTTTCGCTTTGGATTCGGTTTCAGCGCGTCGATATACTTAGAGAAACATGTGTCAAGTTTTTGTGTCTGACAACAACCCCGGAAAACAAAAAAATACAATTTAGTGTAATATTTATTCTTAAATTCTATTTACATAGCTAACTTATGGCCTAGCTTACAAACTAGATACTTACAAACTAATCTAAATCTACTTTGTCTTACATCCTGACTTAATCTAACAATGAACATTATTTACATTATTTACGGTAAGCAATACAAACACATATAACACTTACAAAAACATACACTTTTAACATTACACATGAACTCATATAAAAATTATTTACACTATTTATGCATCGACGACATCATTTCAACAGCGGTTGCAACTTTAACACTGTACACTATTTACATTATTTACACTGGTCAAAGTATACAAATACACTTATAAACACAATCCATGAAATCATTTAAACACTACACTATACATGCTTGGGGCTTTCACTATTTAAAAAAAACTGAAGGGTGGTGGCGCGATTCCGGTTTAATACTCGAATTCAGCGCGTCGACATACATAGAGCAACTTGTGTGAAGTCTTTGGGTCTGACAACTTGTTTTTGTGTTTCTGGGTTATTAACCGCCCCAGCCAGGACAAATTCGAAACTCCAAGACGATATTTGTGGTAGCAGGGACGTCCAGAAGGGGGGGGGGGGGCTGATGGGGCAACTTGCCCCAGCCCCCAACTTAATTGGGGTCCCGGATTTCTTTTGATTCAAAACTACGATCTGAGCAACCCACCGCTAGAACTCTCCAGACAGCGGCTGAACTCGACCTAGCTACTGTGCAGCTAGCGAGCCTGCCTTTCGAACCCTTGGACCTCCCGGTCAGATGCACCACGATCGTTACTATCAGAAATTCTCTTCAGTTGTACGTCAATCTCATAGACAGTTTGGCAGCATATTTAAAAATCAAATTGAATCCCACAAAAAGAGCTATTAAAATATTTATTCTAAAGGCCGCTCCACAATCGCCCGCGAACGGGAACGGGAACGGGAACGGGAACGTGAAGGCGAACGGGAACGGGAGGTATGAGCGCTTCACAATAAACGCCAACGGGAAGAGGAATAGCGCTATTAACCAGTAGCGGCTAAAACGAGAACTATAAGAAACAGTTGCCGAAACCAAAGTACTTCCAGCTATGCTACTGTGTTACTCTTTGTATTGCCATCTGTCTGATGTGTTTGTGTGAGCTTCTATGAATAAAAAATACTTTAACGAAAGAATATTAATTAGAAGAATATAATTATAAGTACAAAGAATGTCAAAACTACTACGAACTTACGGAAAAAACAACTACGAGAAACTAAAATTTTGTCAGTAAACAAACAGCTCCAATGTACTTTAACGAAACCAAAAAGATGTGGGAAATTTTAATTCCAAGTATTAATATGAAAAGAAAAACAATTATACTATCTATATATTTAAAAAAATAAGGTATTCTGCCATGGCTTCGTTTAGAGCTTCTACTGAACTGATTTTAGTATTTTTTCCTTTAAATGAAAGAATGTGATCCCTAGATGTGTTATCAGACATTGTTTGTGTTGATTCACCAACATGTACGGTGTAAATTAATTAATTATCATCATTCTTTAATAGTACGCTTATTAATAGTCAATTGTTTTCTTCCAAAGGGTGCCTGTTTCAAAATCGATTATATGAAACGCTAGATTGAGTCCCCGTTGCTTCATGGTGGCGCTGCTTGATGTTTTGTTTTGATTGTTGAGATTTGTTTACAATTCGTCACGGTTTTGTTTCAGTGTAATAATTGCATTATGGCGTTGACAGTTTGCATGTATTGCTTTTGTGATATATTTTACAGAGAACATTCGGACAGTGGGTTTTGCTCGGTTGTACTGAAGTAGTAAAGTTGTTCACAGGTTATGTCAATTCCGAATCCTTGCCCACGCGCCCCAAAAGACGCAAACGTACATTAACTGGACGCAGATAATGAGAAAGTCAGCGCAGAAAATGTCAGTATTGTTCTGCTTTGTACTTCCCGTGCGAGAGAAATTCTGCAAACGAGTTTACTTTGTGTTGCTTAAATGGGAAAATAAGTTTACCTTTGAGGAATTTGCCAGAAGTAATCAAATTTGTTTATAGATGATACATCAAAAAACTTTAGAAATAATATCCGTCAGTATAATAGTGCTCTTTCTTTTGTGTCATTTCGTGTATTATTGGAATATGTGGGCCATTTTGCATTTCCACCTGGTCATGGACCATACGTGTTCAAAATTTTGGGAACTACACATCACAGAATATCTTCGCTATAACCTGCAGATCCAAACAATGCAACATATTGAGAACATTAGTCTGGGCACAGTATTTTACATTTATCTCAAATCTCACCGTCAAATTTTGACGGGTTCTCACTAGTAAGTACTAAAAATAACTAAAACAACTCAACAATAACTAACAAAATCTGCCTCAAACCACAACGTCGCAAATCCACGCTCTAACCTCAATATCGCCCTACACTCTCAATTCCGCTTCAGACCAGTGTCGCCTGTCGCGCGCAGTTCGCGCGCTCGATCAGCTGGAAAGCTTCGCCGCCATTTGCTGCTCTTTCATTGGTCGAGAGGCTTCGCGTTCCCGGGCTGAGATAAATGTTGACCATCCTTCCCGTTCCAGTTCCCGTCAAGCTTCGCGTTCCCGTCGTGTTGTGGACGCCTGCCTGAGATGTCCGTCTTTCAACTTTCTTTACGTTCCCGTTCGCGTTCCCGTTCACGGGCTATTGTGGAGCGGCCTTAAGAGCCTATACACCTCCAGCACCACTCACAATAAATAATCAGCCCATTAACTGGCTCCCTCCAAAAAGTACCGTGAAATATCTTGGTCTAAACATGGATACTAAACTGAACTGGAACCAATACATCAATAGTAAAATACAGTAAGCAAAAAATAAGATACACCAACTAAAACCCATCATTAATCGATCTTCTCATCTCCCACTCCCAACCGCCATAACCATCTACAAAACTATCATAAGACCACTCCTCCTTTACGCCTGTCCAGTTTGGATCTCCGCTGCAAAAACAAACCTAAACAAGCTCCAAATAAGTGAAGTCGTAGGCTTCTGCGGCTAGAGTCATGTAAATGATCTTGGCTGTCCAGGTGACGCCGCGTCGAAGGCTGTGTTGCCGACGTTTCGACTATCTTGTCGTGGTCTTCCGCACAACAGCCCTGAGGAAGACCACGACAAGATGGTCGAAACGTCGGCAACACAGCCTTCGACGCGGCGTCATCTGGACAGCCAAGATCATTTACAAGCTCCAAATAGTCCAAGATAATTTTCTTAGAACTAGCACAAATGCTCCTTGGTTTGTCATAAATTCCCAGCTGCAGAAAGAATTCCAAATTGACTCCATTCATCACCATATGACATATCTCTCGACCCAGTTCTATCACTCCATACCTCAAATTCCACACCTAGACAACTTCAGACTCCTGAAAACTCTTCATAGAACCTGAATAAAAAAGCATATAAAATAGATATCCATACCAGGCATTACTAGTCAAATGTTCCGAAATAGATTGTTTTTAGAGGTATCTGGAAAAGATTTCTCACTCAAATTAGTAGTTTAATTTTAGACAAATTAGAATGTAAGCCATCCAGTACATATGTAAAGTGTATTATGTATTGAACTATGTATGCTCTGTAAAAACATTTAATAATAAAAAACTGGATAATAGGTGCATAGATCAGCACCACGATACTTTTAGGTATGTTATTTTTTGGGGGAGTTTGATTAACTATATTATGAATTACTAATCTAACAACACATTAATGAAGCATAAAATGCCAATCAGTAACCTGTTTTTAATTCGTGTCCGGGAAGTTTGAGCAAGGTTAAATTGGGATAGGTGTTCGATTAGGTTGAAGCATGAATGGAAATTGTTTGAGATCTTGATAATGAATGGTATTATGTGTGGCATATTTAATTCTTTATGCAACTGTAAGTTAAAAATGCAGTCAGTATCAACTCCACTTCTCCGACATCTTCTGTCTATTGTTATTAAACGAATAAATTTAAAATAACACATTTTAAAGAAAATGTTTGATACCATAGAACAACAACATGAAATTGCGGACACTGTATCCAGGAGCAGTAAACATGTTAATTTGAACTTAAACGATTGGCAGTCGTCTATAATTTGAAATAATGGTTGATATTGTCAATATTTTATTAATATTAATATTTAACATAATAAAATTGCTAAATGATATAAAATATTTTTTCAGAAAGTGATTGCATAATGCTGAATAAGACTTACGGTTACTAAATATTGTTAATCGTGGCATTATTCAAAGACTCTTCTTTCCAAAAACTACTAGTCCTGGAGAGGAAAGTATGAGAAATATTTAGAGAGCGTTTAGCACATGCGATCTCAGAAACGATGGGATATTCAAGATAGGAAATAAAACGCGAATTGTATTTAATGAGAAGTAGAAAGACCTCGTTTGGTCACGTTTTAAAAATGTCCTTTCGAAAAACAATCAAAAGGAATATAACAAAACCTACATTGAAGTACAGGTGGACATCTATTGCAAGTGAAAACCCTGTGTGAGAAAGTCCAAAAATTCTAGGTGTTTCCATATCCCAGAATTTTCATTGAAAATAGCAAAACTTGGAATTTCCTTACAATTTTGAATTGATACAAAAATGTTAGCCAATGTTCGTGCACCAGTATTTTGTAAGTGACTTCATGAACTGTAAAATGGAACACTTCAGCGTATAATAAACGTGCCGACATTTATATTGTCAACTATCTTCAAAGCATATATTTGACTTTCTGTACAGATGCTATCTTATAAGTACGTTTTATTCTTTTAGTTTATTCGCAAGGTTTAAGTCTATTATTAATAGTTAATAAAATGTGGTTCAAGTATCGCTTTCCTGTCTGGAAGTGACAAAAAACATTATCGAAAGCTCTCCCATCTCCAGTAGAAATATATCATTTCTTAAATTATGTTCTTTATTAGATAAAAAGAAATAATATAAAATATTACTCATGATAAGAATTTGTATTGTAATTGTTTTATTGAATGTTTTAATGGCACTCACTACTTGAACAGCTTTTTCTGTTACAGATAACTTGTAATTAATTAATCTGCGAATATTTTGCCTATGTGTATGTTCTTGTAGTGAGCTCAAGAAATGTTAACATTAAGAAGGTCATTGCACTTGTTATGTAGTAAGCCATTCATCGTTTAAAGGAGACTTCTAAAAGAATGCTAATGAATGTTGACACCTAATTCATTCATAGAAGCGTTAATAAGTGGTTCGGCTTTCACTCCAAGCTCCAAAAATTAATTAGTTTCTTTTCTCTTGGCTAAAAACCCGGACGTCATTAAGAGTCCACTTTCTGACTTAATTCTACATTTCTGCTGTTGTGTTTAATGGAAATAACACTTGAAAATATTTTGACGAAGGAAAAAGTGAATATAAATGTGGCCGGACTGCATTCTTTTCTCCGAGTATTTCAATGTCATGATCAGTTTGGTTTGGTTCCGCATACATATTCGGTTATTTTTACACCTCTGATGTCTTTATATTTCTCTGATGTAAATTACAAACTGAAATCACATGGATTTGTGATCCAGAATTTTCCACTCTTTTCTTTATATACGTCACAAATAATATCAAAAAAGCAAGTTAAGTAGGCTAATGATAGTTGATCCAACAATGGATATTTAGAAAAGAAGTGTATTGTACTTTACAAGATTTAGCGGAATGCTATGCTCTCATGTTTGTGTGTGTGTGTGTGTATGTATATATATATATATATATATATATATATATATATATATATATATATATATATATATATATATATATATATAATTTAAACCGGGAGCGGTAGCTCAGTGCATCAACTAATGTCACTGCAGCGCCTCTGACCGGGAGGTCCTAGGTTCGAGTCCTGGCAGCGGCAGGATTTTCGACACTAACTTTTCAGCTAGGTCGAATTCAGTCGCTGTCTGGAGGAGAATTCTAGCGGCCGGCTGCTCTGATCGGTAGTTTTCCGTGGTTTCTCCGATCAATACCAGGCGAATGCCGGAGCAGTACCCTATCAAACGGGCCACGGGCCGCGCGCGATCTGTCCTTCCTCTTCCTTGTCCTATCCTCTCTCCTTACACACACACACTTACACTAACATGCACTACACTACAACATATTCCGGGAGACCGGTTGGGAGCTTGTCCCAGCTGGGGCGGTGCCCCGCTGGTGGGAGAGTCCTGGTTAGGGGAAAACCCCACTAGACGGTAGGTCGGCGCCGGATCTCGCCATCCAGCGGAGAAAGATCACCGCCATCTCCCGGGGGGAAAACATGCACTACATTAACGGGACTAATGACCAAAACAGTTGACGTGCCCGGAAACACGAAAGATCAATCAACATTAATTAACGCGGTAATAGACCTAGATCGAGATTTTCACGGAAATGTGTATTTTGGGGTTCCTTTATATTTAAAAGTTAATTTTTTTCAAAACCTTTGGTCCACCCGACAGGGCATCCCTGAACAATAGCGCCGGAATCGTACCCAAAATTTTCGAAATAGAAACATCTCTGTAACATCTGATGTAACTTCAGGCCCTGCAAATTTGAAAGGAAACTTAATTTTAAGGGATACTTTAGGTGAAACTTACATGTCTTCAATGTTTACTCAAAAGCTTCTAAGTTCACTCAGCTGAAAAAGTAAATATCTTATACAGAGTGTTCCACCAACTATGAGCCACCCCGAAAACTCCTAAACGGTCCCCGATATCCAAATACACTTTTCGCTCAACAATGCGGAATCATGGGGCAAGCGATATGGTGTAGAGATATTGTTCGAAATATTTTTAGTTTCGAGAAATTTTATCATCTTTGATTTTTTAAATGGAATCATATATTTTTCTCACTAGCAATGGATATATTATAAAACGAGGAAGGGAATGATGGAACATTTGTTAATATTTGATAGTATTTTGTTTATAAAGTTATACTCTCTGGCATGAGATTTTAAAATTAAACGTATATTTTTTTCTGTAGCAGCTGTCGAAATTACAGCTTTTGGCCTTCACGACCTCTCTCCTCTCCCCGGAAAAGTGCCGGCGCCGTAAATGCAACCTTCCCCAAAGACGGCTATTGCAAGGGGTTGCTGCAGGAAATTTCGCACATTTAATTTAAAATCACACATCAGAAAGTATAATTTTATACTCAAAATAATATCAAAACATTAATATATGTTATATCATTGCATTCGTCTATTTATAATCTATCTATTGCTAGTAAGAAAATGCATAGTTCCACGTAAAAAATCAAAAATGATTAAATTTATCGAAAACTAAAAATATTTTGAACAGTATCACTGTGGCATATTACTTGGGACATGATTCTGCATTGTTCAGCGAAAACAGCATTTCGATATCGGGAACCGTTTAAAAGTTATGGGGGTGACCCATAGTTGGTGGGACTCCCTGTATAAGGCGTTGGCTTATGATCGTCGTAAAACGTCGTTTTTTTTAACTTTCCGATTTTCGAAAATTGCGAAAGTTCGCCCTGTTTTCGAATCTTCCGTTATCATTTATAATGGAAGTGGCATATTTTTTCTCAATACTGTGTATTCTTGAATACTAAAACTTTAACTGAAAATTAGCAAGGATATTTTTCAAAATATTAGTCGCTTCCGCGTATTTTTCTCACATCGAGCCAATTTTCTACAAATATCTAAACAAGATTTTATCAAAAATGTCTTCACATTGTTTATGTAATATTTTAGTACGGATATAGCATAAAGCAGTAAACTGTATAAAATGGTGTGTTCTATTTCCATTAAAAATTTTGCATTGCCTGCAATGAACAGAAATTACTTTGCAGTCGTTTTTATGATTATTGCATTTTTGTTAATAAAAAGTTGGAGAGGTTGATCTGTTATGAAGTTAATTGAAACGGCTCAAACGAAAATTTTCGTACGTAATTCTTTTTTCCTCTTCCATGATATTCCGATAATTTGATTACACGATTATGAGTAAAAAATAGAAATCGACAAGACATATAATTTTATCTAAAACAGAAGATTTAAAACTTTAACTAATACAGAAACAAACTGTAAATGGTCGTGTTAATTGAAACGTTCTCCGAAGTTTGCATTGTACACAAAATGATTGTTTACTAGTGATTCCGGGCGCGTCAACTGCTAAGGTCATTTAGTCCCGTACGTGTAATGCCTGTTTTTTGCTCAGGAGGCGGCAGTGATCTTGCCGCGCTGGATGGCCAAAACCGGCGCTGACCTACCGTCGGCTAGCGGCTTTTTTTTCACACACATGTGTTTCCCATCAGCGGCGCACCGCCCCAAATGGAACAAGCCCTAAGCTCCAAATCGCTCTTCCGGCATGTGTGGTAGTGTAGTGCATGTAAGTGAAACAGTGTATAAGGAGTAGGATGTGACAAAGAATGGGAAGGAAAGATAGCACGCGGTCCGTGGCCCGTTTAGTAGGGTACTGCTCCGGCACTAGCCTGGTGTTGACCGGAGAAACCACAGAAAACTACCAATCAGAGCAGCCAGCCTCTAGAATTCTCCTCCAGACAGCGCCTGAATTTGACCTAGCTGATAAGTTAGCGATGAAAGTCCTGCTACCGTCGGAACTCGAAACTACGACCTTCCGATCACAGGCACGGCAATGACATCAGTTGTTGCCTGAGCCACCTTTTCCGGTCATTGTACACGAGTTTTTGTGTATTTTAACTCTTCATGAACCAGATGAGGGTCAATTCTCATGGAAATTTAAACTCGTGTAATTTTCTAAGCAATTTTAGGGGAAACATTAGTGCTTAGAAAGATTGCTAGAGATTGTCGCGTCCGGATGCGGATGTTTGCCAGGGATATATCGTAACAGATTAATAATAAAAATGTGCCAATAACCATTACAACAACAGGGGTTGTGACGGACCGAATTGCTTCAGGTCTTACAAAAACAGGATCATCAAAAAGAATCTGCATAACCATCCAAAAAGCTTTAATCCTGCAGACTTGCCATATTGTGCGAAAATTCTTAAATTGAACGACGGGACACAGATGAATTATTTCTCCGTGTTTCCTCACATCTGTCATAACCAGTTGCATTTGCCAGAGCCTAAATCGTATGAACAGATGAATGGTTCTCAATGCTTATTGAGAAAATGAATAAAATAATAATAATAATAATAATAATAATAATAATAATAATAATAATAACAATTTCATTTTTAAATTCGCGCTATCCGTTTTTAATATTCTCCAGCACGGCAAATACATAACACGTAAAGAATATCACATTATCTTTCTCGTGGTGCGTTGACTATGAATGACATTACCATGTTATTACAAGTTATATCAAGAATAAACTATTACATAAACTTTCTCTATTCTTCTGTTTTTATTTTTTCACGTCTTACACCACTCTCATAAAACAAGTCATACGCCCATAAAGCAAGGGGAAAGTTCTCTTATATAATTGGCTAACAGCTTTACAACTGTGAACATTTATAACCACTTCATTTGTCATCAGAGCGAACAAATGACGCTCGGGTGTGCGGAGAGAGAGAATAAGCGACAATCGACGAAAAACAAAGTTGATATATCCCAGTTGATTGTGGTGTCATTTGTTTTCGCGCCTGTGTGACTAATAGAGCAGTTAAGTTCGAAGCCACTGGAACATGACAAGCGTATAGAGCGCTAAATTTGTAGAAGTATTTAAACGATGAGCAATTAATCTAGGGACAAAAGCGCGCTTTGGAGTCCCTGGGGAGAAAATGACGCACGTTCTTCATGTTAGCGGGAAGAGGTGCGTTAAATAAGCATCGCCACAAGAAGCTCATTGGCTTTTCCCGAGCTAATTTTGTTAATTAGTTTTATCGCGACATCTCGGAGAGATCACGTCCTGGGCAAATAAAGTACAATAATTCTACTTTTGTTTCGATGTTGTTTCCTAATTGTTTTTTCAAGTGATTATTGTTTTTGTAAGGTAATAATTTATTTAGATCATGAAGTATTTTTATCGTCGTGTGTAATGTGTGGTATTATTTTATACTGATATTTAGTAAAATTTAAAATCAAAAACATGTAAGGTTAGGACAACAGTTTGCTGCACGGCCAACAAGGAGCGCCCAAGACAGTAGAAAATGTAATGAGGTCCCGTAGACGAAGATTTAAATTAGAATCTCTCAGTCTATTGAATAGATTAAATTCGCAAAAGAATATTTGAGACAAAAGAAATTGAAATTGACTGTTCCTTTTTCCATGTGGTCTAATGGTTTAAAGTAGTCACAAGAGAAGGAGGGACAGACAGAAATAAAGCAAGAAAAAGAGAGAAAGACACAGAGTAAGAGAGAAGCCGACAGACACAAGGAGAGATGACGAGACATGAAGAGAGCAAGAGCGAGCGAGAAAGTAATAGCGAGAGACACAGCAACAACGATAGCCACAGCGAGAGAGAATCGAGCGAGAATCGACAGAGTAAGCGAGAGAGAGAGAGAGACATAGAGCGAGGGGTGAGAAAGGGGAGGAGAATGGGGTGAGAGGGAGGAGAGACAGAGGAGTTAAGAGAGAGAGAGAGAATATTGATTGATTGATTTTTTCGTGTTTCCGGGCGCGTCAACTGCTTTGGTCATCAGTCCCGTTAGTGTAGTGCATGTTTTTCCTCGGGAGATGGCAGTGATCTTCCCCCGCTGGATGGCGAGATCCGGCGCCGACCTACCGTCGGCTAGTGGGGTTTCCCCCTAACCAGGACTCTCCCACCAGCGGGGCACCGCCCCAGCCAGGACAAGCTCTAAGCTCCCGACAGGTCTCCCGGAATATGTGGTAGTGTATTGTATGTTAGTGTAAGTCTGTGTGTATGTAAGGGAAGAGGATAGGACAAGGAATGGAAAGGACAGATCGCGCGCGATCCGTGGCCCGTTTGTTAGGGTACTGCTCCGGCATTCGCCTGGTGTTGATCGGAGAAACCACGGAAAACTACCGATCAGAGCAGCCGGCCGCTAGAATTCTCCTCCAGACAGCGACTGAATTCGACCTAGCTGAATAGCTAGTGTCGAAAATCCTGCCGCTGCCAGGACTCGAACCTAGGACCTCCCGGTCAGAGGCGCTGCAGTGACATCAGTTGGTGTACTGACCTACCGCTCCTGGTGAGAGAGACGAGAGGGGGTTAGAGGGAGGAGAGACAGATGTCAAGAGAACCGACATTCCATAATCACAGCGCAGTTTATAGTGCCACAACTTTCCAGCCCACAACTTTCCTCGAACGGCAACGAATGTGTGATTTTCCTCTCATCCCGTGTCCTACATGTCACAAAATTCATCTAACGCGTGCTAATCAACGTGTAACGGAGCAGCCTTCACTTTTCGCTCCATCGCCCTCCTGGTTTGCAACACCCCCACCCCATTCCCATCCCCACGAAACACACACACGTACATACACACACATACAAACGCACGCACGTACGCACTTGTGGGAGAAATAGTGTCATATTCACGGCATAGCGACCTGTTACCCCGGCACTCTGAGGCGAATGAGATTGATAAATTGATTAATGATTCCGGACCCCATTCCCATCCCCACCCCATTCCCATCCCTACGAAACACACACACACAGACACACACATACAAACGCACGCACGTACGCACTTGTGGGAGAAATAGTGTCATATTCACGGCATTGCGACCTGTTACCCCGGCACTCTGAGGTAAATGAGATTGATAAATTGGTTAATGATTCCGGACGCGTCAACTGATAAGGTTATTAGTCCCGTTAGTGTAGTGCATGCTTTATTGCGGGAGCTGGCGGTGATCTTGCCCCGCAGAATGGCGAGATCCGGCGCCGACCTACGTTGGCTTACAGGGTTTTCCTCAACCAGGTATCACCCACTAGTGGGACTCCGTCCCAGCCTGGACAAGCTTTGAGCTTTGTTTGTTAGTGTACTACTAAGGCATTCCCTGGTGGATCGGAGAAAGCACGGAAAACCACCGATCAGAGCAGCTAGCCGCTAGAATTATCATTCAGAAGGCGGCTGAATTCGATTTAGCTGTTTAGTTAGTGTCGAAAATCCTGCGACTGTCGGGCTTCGAACCCTAGGACCTCCCTATCAGAGGCCTGCATTGGACATCAGTTGGGCATATCTGTCTGTACCGCGAATACGAATACAGCAAAAGCTTACGGCCGATTTCATAGGACACTTTAAGGAAAAGGAGAATCATCATCATCATCATCATCATCATCGTCATCATCATCTTCTTCAGGAATTAAACCGAGCGTATTTTCCCGGTCGCAAATATTTTAATGATTCTTTTACAATTTATCACTTTAGTGTTTCCTCGTACGTCCCACATTCCTGCTTTTTCTAGCTTCTTTGTACCTTCCTCTAGGCCCTAGATGCTTCATCTAGGTTCTTAAGCAATAAGAGGTTCCTTAAGAAAAGTAGTCTCGCGAGTTTGTATTTCCCAGGTGTATTGTGTTGAGGTTTGTCGTGTAAAATTAAAAACAAACGAAATGACTAATGCTAATCGGTGTGAATGTAGCATTAAGAATATATACTTCTTTATATTCTACCTTGAAACATTCGTTTTACTTTTAATTTTTTTTATTTTCATTTGAGTCTTGTGTATTGATGATTCTTCACTGAATCAATTTCTGCGCGCATTGAAAATTAGTAATATTGATATGAAAGTTTATTTATTGATTTGTCAAAATATTACAACCTGTATGCGACATCTGGGGAGTGATTATAAGCTCTATAATCTGAGTTGCTTGAGCTCTGAAGTCCCGTTATTTATTTATTTCGTATACTTACATTGCATACCTTATTTAGTGCATATAAACGAATAAAAGTCGCAAGGAATGTTGTTTACGTAATTGATTATAAAGAAATGTTTGCACCCATATAAAACGAGGATTATTCTTTCTCAGAACATACGCCACCCCCACCCCACTCCAAATTAATAACAACGTAATCCCGTGAACCCCATACAACCAAACTGTTAAACACTTACCACTAAACTTTGATACAAGATGAACCTGGAAATCTCACATAGCAACGAAAATTCAACAAGCCAAAATTAAATTAATCCAGCTAAAATCACTACTAAATCACAAGAGCGGTGTCTCCTTAAATAATACCGTAAGAGACAATAATCCGACTTCTAATGCTATACCCCTGCCCCATTTAGACGAACGCTTCACAGAGAAACATCAATCAAATGCAAAACAAATACTTAAGATTAGCCACTCACGCCCCATGGTTCATTTCTAATGATCAACTCCATAGAGAATAACATCTACCATCCATCAAGCACCGCATTGCTTATCTCTCGAACAACTTCTATTCAAATATATCCTCCCTAAATCAAATAGCCTACTACAACCTAGCCACTCACAACGATTTCCCGTCCCGAATCCGTAATAGACATCCAGTACATGCCTTCCTGCAAATCTTTTCCGATGTAAACTGAACGTAGGTGCTCAATGAGCATACTAAACCTGAATAGTACATAGATTTGATTTAGTTTTAGATTATGTTAGCTCTAAGCCAGTCCAAAAAAATGTGTGAAAGAGTACTAACACTGAACCATGTAACCGTCAATTGAACAATAAATATAATTTAAAAAAAGAATAACACGAGAGTTGGCGCAGAAGAATTACTTTTTTCTAACCGAAATGTTATTGGATCACACAATTTTATTTGTCGCGTGAAAGAAATGCTGTCTGTTCACATCAACAGATGACTATTTGAGTGTCTCTATTAGCACAGAGACCAATGTGAAGTCAGTCCCGCCGTGCGAAATGAATGTAACCCTTTTCTAGGACAGCTCATACACCAAGATAGCCGTTCTGTATGGGAGAAATGACGGAGAATGTCACAAGAAATTGATGGAAGGTCTTGGGAATAAAGCCCTTCCATACCAGACAGTCGCAAGATGGAGGGAGATTTTTCTGCGAGGATGCGTAATAACCAGTGATTAGCAACGCACGTGAAGACCTGGGAGTTTGCGGATCTATGTGGCATGCGGTAATCAAACCTTTGCCTAATAGGTTCTTTAGAATGGGTTTGTAATGTTTGTGGAATGTTGTGTCTCGTAATTCTTTGGAACTTGAACTCAGTATTGTCACTTCAAATACCTTAATAAGTCTGAGAAACCCAATTTTGGTAGGTTCTTTAATGTACATGCACTTAGTTCATACCTTGTGCTTTCATTTGACATTTTCCACACGTGCTCGTATTCTCACCAAGAAAAAGAAGTTGCCATGACTTAAACCCCAACCCTCGTAGAAACTATTAACATCAGCGAAAGAGCTACATATTTGCTAATGAAATATCTCCGGTTTCGTCCGACTCCTGTTGCATTTCTCAAAATGAGAGCTGAAGAAAGTGTGCGCCGGTACTGAAGTTTCATACACTATCCAGAAGCAAGGCGAGGACTCATATCAGCATTTGTTCAATCGCTTCTATCAGGGTGGCACTGAAGTTTCATGCACTATCCAGAAGCAAGGCAAGGACTCATATCAGCATTTGTTCAATCGCTTCTATTAGGGTGGCACTGAAATGGGTTGTGTTGTTGCGGGAGGTAGACTGTACTTCACATTGTGATTCCAAGTGGGTCGAGCTTTGTTTTCGAGGCTGTTGGGAGCCGCTCGTGAACAAACAGGGAAATTTGTTGGGGGATGCTCCAGCCCAGGGGTTGGTAAACTCCGACCGACGAGGTGGCAAATTCAGCGCGTCGCTGTTTTGTTCTATTCGCGATATTTATTTATTTATTTATTTATTTATTTATTTATTTATTTATTTATTTATTTATTTATTTATTTATTTATTTATTTATTTATTTATTTATTTATTTATTTATTTATTTATTTATTTATTTATTTATTTATTTATTTATTTATTACAGGTTATACAAATGCAAATAATGTAAAATAACATTATTTCCCAGAGAACAAAGTCCTGTACGCGATATAAGAATGCAATTATGAAATTTCGAAGCGCAAATCCGGCTGGTGTGGATCAGTGGCATTAACAGTAGCCGCTGCAGTGTCGGGGACCCCGAAGTTTCAGACTTTCGAGTCCCGATGATCCAGGATATCCACATTACCTAAATACTCGTAGCTAGGTCGAATTCAGTCGCTGACTGGAGGAGAATTCTAGCGGCCGGCTGCTTTGATCAGCGGTTTTCCGTGATTTCTCCGATCAACACCAGGCGAATGCCAGTGCAGTTCCCTAACAAACGGGCCATGGACCGCACGCGATCTTTGCTTTCTCTTCGCCCTCTGCGTCCTCTCTACATGTCCGCATCTCCTTCCCCTCCCGCCTGTTTCGTCTTACCCGCCTCATGACTTAGAACATCTTACAATGAGACCCTCTCGCAAAAAGAACCTCCTATAAAGAGAATCCTTTGTGCGAGAACGTCCTGTATTACTAAGTTCGAATAAGCTGTTGGAAAGCTAATCAGGTTATGGCCATGTTACAGATATCAATGATTATTAAATATCCAGAATCTTACTAACTTCTAATGCCCACAGAAATTGAAAGAATATTTTGCGGCATTCTCCCATGTGAGACGTGCTTATGGTTTTGTTAGATACCCAAGAAATTGGGTAAAATACAAAATCCTCTATAATGCACGTAGAAGTTGAAAGAAACCTACACAGCCTTCGGCCATTTGAGAGATGACCATGGTTTTGTTAGATACCCAGAAAGGCTAGACGAATTCAAAAACAATTATAGTGTCGATTTTCACTGAAAAGTACAAGAAGTTGATCATGTTATTCCTCAATTTCTCATACCTGATGTTATGACTATAATTTTAGTCAGTTTGTCACTGCTTTCGACAGAGCAGACGTCACACGCGAGGAAAAGAGAATTGTAGTGTTCCGCTTCAGAACAGCCAAGATTTTGCTGCTCCAGGATCTAATTATCCACACACAGGACACTTGAATTTTTGCTGCTGCAGGCCACTATTGTTATTTAAATGCATTGAGGTGTGCAGTAAACTAATTTAAAAAACGTTTATTTCACGTATTAAGATTTCGTGTCTGACTCATTGCAAAGAAAATGGTCGTTACTTTTATTTGAACTCATATTTTTTCTGTTATATATTTTTTCAGTAGTTTTTTTGTTGTGTAGATATGGTACCACGCACTAAATTGAATTACAGAAGTGACATGTTCATTAAAACTTTTTAATTATTCACAACTACACGAGTTGTATTTTTTCGAACCTCCCCGGCATCCTTAACGTGTATATGACAGATGTATTTCATGGTTTAATGTATTTGCGGATTCAAAAGCTTTAAATTACTTTATAAAGTTTCTCAAAATCTCTACCATTTTCAAGTGTGAGCTAGAAGTAATGGCTTTTTGTCGAAAATTTCCATACGAAAAACGGCTTTTCTGACCTACAATGTTTCGATAGTTCCAGTTCGATTAAACTGTTATTGGCCTAAAAAGATAAGAAAAAAAGTAGAAATCTCTTCCATTGAAACGTGTCCATTAAACGTTATCATAGTGACCTCCCAATGAAATACTATAAAATTTCGCACCTGACCTTAATTATTGCTAACAAATGTTGCCTGACTTTTGCACTGACATTCGAATGTGTACTTTACAAATAACGTTTGCCTATCCCTGCCCTAGGAGGGGGCTGCGGTGACGGAGGTGGCGGGTCTCACAGAGAAAGTTGTAACGTATGCGTGGGACTTTGTATGCTAATGCATGGAAATTAACCTCGTCCCTTGTCGCGACTGGTGGCAGGCTGTGGGGCGAGGTCACTTTGGTGGGGGTCAAGGTTGCAGCGCAGGGGATGCGGAGTCTGGTGTGTATTCAGCATCCAGTAGGTGCCGAGGTGTTAAGTAGTGTTGTCAGACCTAGAGTAATTATAGCAATCCAGCTGAAGTAAATCTGCGTTGCTTGGATATTTATTTATCACAATTGCGTATTTAGTAGGAAAAGGAATAAATTGGAGCTGGAGGAATGGGGAATATGGAAGGAATTTCATTTATATATCCGCCCCGTCCTATCCCGACCCGCCTTGTTATTCCATGCCCCGCCCCGCTCCGCCCCGCCCCGCCCCTGCCCCACCCCTGCCCCACCCCTGCCCCACCCCTGCCCCACCCCTGCCCCACCCCTGCCCCACCCCCTGCCCCACCCTGCCCCACCCCTGCCCCACCCCTGCCCCACCCCTGCCCCATCCCCGCCCCACCCCTGCCCTTCACCTCCCCGCCCCTCCCTCCGGTCCAGCCCTGCCCAGGACCTCTACGCCACGCCCGTAACAAAAAATACAATACTCTCATTAATACTGTAATAAATCAAATATCACCCCTACCTCACCCCTGCCCCACCCTTGCCCCACCCCTGCCCATCCCCGCCCAACCCCTGCCCACCACCTCCTAGAGTTATAAAGCCTGCTCACTGTTTCGTGACGTCACCGTAGGTAGTCATGGAGAGCGTCGGTCATTCCTCGCTTACCATTTCCACAGCATTTTCAACGCCACGAAACCCGTTTTCACTCCTTTTGTATTAAGAATTATCAATTCATGATAAAAATTCGTTTAAGTACACTTTTTAATAAACATTGGTTTTGAATACAGTATATTATAACCTATTTATTGCGAATACAACTGATGAATTTACTGGAAAATATTCAATCATCTGCAACATGTTTGATAATCCATTATTTTCTTTTGTCAAAACTTATCAAAAATACAGCTTTCCAGCGTAAATGTTTGACTAAATCATTTACTAAATGACCGTTTACACAAGCATCACGAACGAATTTTCTCTCTCAGATATTTTAAGATAGTGGGACAGCAAACATTTCTTTCATTGGTGACTTTTGAAGTATTCCTTATTACAAGGAGTCATTGGGAGCAGTCACCCATTCTCATCTTACATTTTCTTCAGTGCATAATCCAGGAAACTAAATTTTCTTCCCTTTTTTAATACAATAGTATGTCAATGCATGATTAAAAACTTTGTTCTGAGCACAAGGTTTTTATTAAACATATTTCTTTATAATAAAATACATTAAACCTAATTATTTACAATATAATACACATATATTTATAATACATCACCGAATTTATTGGAATGTATGTAGTTTTTTCTGTAATTTCCATTTCCAGTCTTTCTTGCTTTTCACAAAGGCCTTCCCGTCTGGAACACTCCTTGGTAAGGTGAGCTGGACAGTTAGGGAACACAGATGGTACAGCATCACTTCTCAACTTCGGTATATTCAGTCTCGATGACAGTTTCTCTCCTTGTTCATTATACACCACCTTCTCCCAAATAATGTCATTTTGATGGAAATGAAGGTGGCATACCTGAAACAAGAAAAAATAATATGTATAATAATAATAATAATAATAATAATAATAATAATAATAATAATAATAATAATAATAATAATAATAATAATAATGAGGTTGCATGAGGGGTAAACTAAAATTGTACAGTGGTTAGTCTATAATATTAAATATGTACATAGAATTTAAGTTTCACTTTTAAACCAATTTTACCAAAAAACAAAATAAAATTAATTTGAAATTAATTCATGCACCACTGAGACTTTTGCTTTCATACTTCCCTAAGGTAATTCCTTTGACATAAATTATTGTTTTGTTTCAGTAACTTATTCATACAAGTTACAGGAAATCTCTAAGATTGTTTGTGAGGTTATGAATTTTTTACGCATTACTTACAATTGAATGCTATAACTTAAGTACTACTATTCTAAGATTTTTTAACTGATAGTTTAAGTTTTTACTATCACTATTCACATAACAGTATACAGAAAATAGTTGCAAGTTCAGCATCATATTACAAGGAAGAATTGCAAGATCTAATTGCAAACAACTTGGCTTCGTGATAGAACATTAGGAATATTACTAAATAATATCAAAATCCTTAGCAACTTACATACAATTTATGCTTTGAATAAATAATAAATATAATAAATGTAGGTTCTACATGTGCATATGAACCACAGCCTTACCTTCGAGGATTTGGAAGGAACAAAATCTTCTCTGCGAATAGCAGCCGTCCATTTATTCCGCAAAGCAGGATCTTTTGGAAAACCAAAAACATGTACTTTCGAGGCTTCATCGCAGTTTCCTCGACACCTCGGAACTACACATCTAAACGGCATATCAAACCGGCAGTATAATACAAGTATGAACTGCACCGAACACACGGACAACACCAGACGAATTCAACTGAAAACATGCCTACGTCCAGGCCACCCATGCCTCATGACTACCTACGCCGCCATCTTAGTGACGTCACATACTAGTGAGCAGGCTTTATAACTCTAGGAGGTGGTGCCCTGCCCCACCCCTGCCCCACCCCTGCCCCACCCCTGCCCCATCCCCGCCCCACCCCTGCCCTTCACCTCCCCGCCCCTCCCTCCGGTCCAGCCCTGCCCAGGACCTCTACCCCACGCCCGTAACAAAAAATACAATACTCTCATTAATACTGTAATAAATCAAATATCACCCCTACCTCACCCCTGCCCCACCCTTGCCCCACCCCTGCCCATCCCCGCCCCACCCCTGCCCCACCCCTGCCTCACCCCGGCCTCACCCCGGCCTCACCCCGGCCTCACCCCTGCCCCACCCCTGCTCCACCCCTGCCCCACCCCTGCCCCACCCCTGCCCCATCCCCGCCCCACCCCTACCCTTCACCTCCTCGCCTCTCCCTCCGGTCCAGCCCTGCCCAGGAACTCTACGCCACGCCCGTAACAAAAAATACAATACTCTCATTAATACTGTAATAAATCAAATATCACCCCTACCTCACCCCTGCCCCACCCTTGCCCCACCCCTGCCCATCCCCGCCCCACCCCTGCCCCACCCCTGCCTCACCCCGGCCTCACCCCGGCCTCACCCCGGCCTCACCCCTGCCCCACCCCTGCTCCACCCCTGCCCCACCCCTGCCCCACCCCTGCCCCATCCCCGCCCCACCCCTACCCTTCACCTCCTCGCCTCTCCCTCCGGTCCAGCCCTGCCCAGGAACTCTACGCCACGCCCGTAACAAAAAATACAATACTCTCATTAATACTGTAATAAATCAAATTTTTTAACGAAAGCAGTCTTCACAAATACCGTAATATCATAGTACAATATATACACAGAGAAACAGTTCTTACCATTAACGCCACACGTGAATAGCAAATATTTAGTAGAAAGTGCTTGCTTCGAATGACATGGCCTGTGTCGCAAGCAGTGATGCACTAGAATTCTTCTCTCGACAGCGGATTCACTCGACCCTTTTGCATTTCCAAAGCGTACTACCGCAGCATCTCCCAGATTGATTGATTGATTGATTTTTTCGTGTTTCCGGGCGCGTCAACTACTTCGGTCATTAATCCCGTTAGTGTAGTGCATGTTTTTTCTCGGGAGATGGCGGTGATCTTCCCCCGCTGGATGGCGAGATCCGGCGCCGACCTACCTCGGCTTGTGGGGCTTCCCCCTAACCTGGACTCTCCCACCAGCGGGGTACCGCCCCAGCCGGGACAAGCTCTAAGCTCCCGACCGGTCTCCCGGAATATGTGGTAGTGTAGTGCATGTTAGTGTAAGTGTGTGTGTAAGGGGAGAGGATAGGACAAGGAAGAGGAAGGACAGATCGCGCGCGGTCCGTGGCCCGTTTGGTAGGGTACTGCTCCGGCATTCGCCTGGTATTAATCGGAGAAACGACGGAAAACTACCGATCAGAGCAGCCGGCCGCTAGAATTCTCCTCCAGACAGCAGCTGAATTCTACCTAACTGAAAAGCTACTGTCGAAAATCCTGCCGCCGTGGGGAGTGGGAACCTAGGACCTCCCGGTTAGAGGCGCTGCAGAGACATCAGTTGATGCACTGAGCTATCGCTACCGGTAGCATCTCCCTGTAGAATGTAAGTAATGTGTTGTTGTGTTCCTCGGAGAGTGTACAGTAATTGTGTAATCGTGTGTGTGTGTGTGTGTTGTAGCGATCAACGTGGCGGGGGCGTGCCTGTTCACGGCGGGGGCGCTGGCGGTGGTGGCGACGCTGCTGCTGTACGCGGACACCCTGCGGCGCGCGCTGCCCCGCGGCCCGCCCGCCGCGCGCGCGCCCACCGCCTTCGTGCTCGCCGTCTACCCGGTGAGCCACGCCCCCGCTTCCTCTTCTTCTTCTTCTGCCTTCTCTACCCTCGGGTTGCGTCTCTACCCTCGGGTTACGTCTCTACCCTCGGGTTACGTCATGCTTCGTGTTTGCCGAGTACCCGGTGAGCCACGCCCCCGCTTCCTCTTCTTCTTCTGCCTTCTCTACCCTCGGGTTATGTCTCTACCCACGGGTTACGTCTCTACCCTCGGGTTACGTCATGCTTGGTGTTTGCCGTCTACCCGGTGAGCCCCGCCCCCACTTCTTCTTCTTCTTCTTCTTCTTCTTCTGCCTTCTCTACCCTCGGGTTACGTCTCTACCCTCGGGTTACGTCATGCTTCGTGTTTGCCGTCTACCCGGTGAGCCCCGCCCCCGCTTCTTCTTCTTCTGCCTTCTCGACCCTCGGGTTACGTCTCTCGTTTCAGTCCCTGGCTCTTCTTGCCTTCTTGCTCTCCTTTTCTCCGTCATGCTTCGTGTTTGCCGTCTACCCGGTGAGCCCCGCCCCTTTTTCTTCGTCTTCTTCTTCTTCTACCTTCTCTATTCTCGTGTTACGTGTTTCGTTTCAGTCTCTGGCTATTCTTGCCTTCTTGCTCTTCTTGCCAGTCGTGCTCTCCTTTTCTCTGTTTTGCTCTCCTTTTCTCTGCCCTGCTCTCCTTTTTCTGCCTTGCTCTCATTTTCTCTCCCTTGCTCTCCTTCTCTCTGCCTTACTCTCTTTTTCTGCCTTACTTTCTTTTTTCTGTCTTACTCTCCTTTTCTGTCTTGCTTTGCTTCTGTCTTGCTCTCCTTTTCTCTATTTTGCTCTCCTTTTTTGTCTTGCTCTATTTTTCTCTTTTATACTCTCCTTTTTCCTGCCTAGCTCTCCCTCTCTCTGTCTTGCTCTCCTTTTCTCTGTCTTCCTCTCCTTTCACTTTCTTGCTACGAAATAAAGAGAAAGTTATGTAATTCTCCATGGATAAAACACTAATTTTCGGCAGAAAAACTCTTATTACAAAGGCTTGGTAACAAAAAAGTGGATAAATCCAGTTGCTAAATTTAGAAAAAAATTTAACACGTGATATAGCCAGAATCCATGTTTTGAGGGTCCTTGATACCGAAAAATCGAATGACAGCAAAACGTCTCTGTGTCCGCCTGTCCATCCGTAAACAACTCTAGCAGCTAAACCGTTTAGCCGATTTTCTCCAAAATTGACATTCACCAATCGATCTGACTGATGTCGCGTCCCCTTCAATTTTAAACCGATATTTTAATTTTGGGGGTACTTTACATGAATCTCTTGTGACATTTTCCAAATTTTCAAAAAAATGGCTCCATCGATTTTGATTAAATTTTGTCGTTAGTGTGAAAGTCGTTTAAGACAGTTGAATAGGTTCTTAATTTTCAGTTTTTTTTATTAGGTTCTGTATTCGACAATAAGAACGTACATTACCTGTTTCTCTTTGTACAGCCCTGATTTTTGGAATTTGAATGCGAGAATTATTTTTTCCTACAGTCGTAAATTATCCTTAAGTTTTGGGTGGAGTTTCATATTTTTGAATTGGTTTTGTGGGGAATTTTCTAGGTGGGCGCTGCCAGCTTTAGACTAAATACAGCAGTACCCACGATTTTGGGAAAACGAAAAGAGCCTAAAATTCGGGAATAAAGCTATGTAATTATTTAACTACCTAATTGTCTATCTAATCGCATAGCTAACTAATAGTCTAATTATCTAGCTAATTACACAAGTTCTTAGTGCACTGCATATCTCCCGACATATTCTTATGCCAAAATACTTCTAGGGATCAGTCGACGAAAGCGGCCGCCGGTCTTCAGTTTTCGTGAATAACATTAAAAATAACGTTGAGTCTTCGCATAATTTCCAAATCATTTTATGCCAAAATACTTTATTTTGCGATAGTGTGTTAAGCATTTTATTTTGTTATGACAATCGAAATTGAACGCAACATAGATGGAAACTACACTGTCTATCTACTTGTGCCTCTGACCGGGAGGTCCTGGTGTTTGAGACCCACGGTGGTAGGATTTTCGTGGTTATCTAGATTGCTGGATCTATTGATTGATTGATTTTTTCGTGTTTTCGGGCGCGTCAACTACTTCGGTCATTAGTCCCGTGAGTGTAGTGCATGTTTTTTTCTCGGGAGATGGCGGTGATCTTCCCCCGCCGGATGGCGAGATCTGGCGCCGACCGACCGTCGGCTAGTGGGGCTTCCCCCTAACCTGGACTCTCCCACCAGCGGGGTACCGCCCCAGCCGGGACAAGCTCTAAGCTCCCGACCGGTCTCCCGAAATATGTGGTAGTGTAGTGCATGTTAGTGTAAGTGTGTGTGTAAGGGGAGAGGATAGGACAAGGAAGAGGAAGGACAGATCGCGCGCGGTCCGTGGCCCGTTTGTTAGGGTACAGCTCCGGCATTCGCCTGGTGTTGATCGGAGAAACCACGGAAAACTACCGATCAGAGCAGCCGGGACGGGTTAATGAACGTGCGCTAGAATTCTCCTCCAGACAGCAGCTGAATTCGACCTAGCTGAAAAGCTAGTGACGAAAATCCTGCCGCCGCCAGGACTCGAACCTAGGACCTCCCGGTTAGAGGCGCTGCAATGACATCAGTTGATGCACTGAGCTACCGCTACCGGTTTGCTGGATCGAATTCAGCCGCTGTCTGAAGGACAATTCTATCGGCCGGCTGCTCTGATCGGTAGTTTTCCGTGATTTCTTCGATCAATCCCAGACGAAAAAGTACCGTAAGAAACGGCCACGAATGGTGCGCGATCTTTCCCACCTCTTCCTTGTCATATCCTCCCTCTTACATACACACTTGCAATAACATACACTACACTACCGCACGTGATGGAAGACCAGTCAGGAGCTTAGAGTTTGTCGGAACCCAGCTTCATTGGTGACACTTCCTAAGCAGGAGTGTAGGTCGGCGCCGGATCTCACCATCCTACGGTGGATGAACATCGCCACATTTCGTTATAAAAACATTCACTATATACACGGAACTAATGATATCAGCAGTTGACACTCTCGAAAACACGAAATAATCAATCAAATACAGTCTGCTGTTTTCGTTCATTAGTTCTCTCTACGGGCAGATTTGTTGCCACTACCACCCCCGTGATAAAAGAATGCACTACACATACGGGAATAATAACAATATCACTTCACGAATCACGAAATAATTAACAAAGTACGGTCTACTGCTCTCATTCGTTCGAATTATTTGTTCTCTCTCCGGACAGATTTTTTCATGGAGACCGTTAAGTGATACGACCTGCATTTTACAACCACTCCTTGATCGGTAGTGGTGAAGTTTCATTTCCGGTTTACCGTCGTTCTCCACACCTTTCTCGTAATGCCTACAATGTTTCTTCCTTGCACACCCAGGTTTCGTCAGTGTGTTTGTGCGTTACTTTCTCCAAGGTGTGCCTCAGGTACTTGCACTCTCAGGTCTTTTAAGACCGTGCATGGGGATCTGCAATTTCCTTGTGTGATATAATGTTGCAATGTACCACGTAATGAGCGTGAAGTATGACCCAACAATTCGTGCTTTACGCTGTATGAAATCCAAAGAACAAACACATCTCTTCCCTGGTCTCAATATTTCATTTTTGACTCGATGAATCGATGTTTGCCAGAAACTTTGGATCCCCACGAGGGGTATATGGTTACCACTGTGATGCAACAACAAAAAACATGAATTTCAAAGCGATGGAAAATATATAACTAAAATCCGATTAATATGTTCACGAACTAAAAGCTATTTCGTGCTGAGCGAAAGAATATTAAATTTGAACGATGTTTTAAAACGTTACGATAATTTTAAGTGTATTTTTACCTGTTCTTGGATGCCATTTGCGTAAAGACTCGTTCTATTTCACTAAGAACTGAATATTATCCCTTCGACTCTTGCGCGTGTTTATGTTATTTTGCAACCAAATGACATTAAACATTAATGAAAATCGATTCCCTACTTTAAAAAGTTTTTAGCGTCTTAACTTTTTGTGTACAATTGACTAATAGCACCAAAAAGGAAATTTATTTTAACAATAATATTCAATGCAATAGTTACCATTTGTACTGTACAATTTTGAAAACCTAAATACGTTTGTGCCAAGTGTTGTACCTTAGCGTCTGGATCAATGGCCATTTTCTTGGTGTTTTTATTCAAGTTTTCGTTGATCATTGAGCAAATGCTGAGATGGCCACTTGTTTTGCTTGTGGACTTGAATGTAGCTTCACTGTCTGTGCACGTCTTCTTGAGCTCTGTGGGATGTTTGTGGGGAATTGTGTTATTTCGTCAACGATACATTGGGTAATCGTCATCTACGCTCTTGCAATAGTAAGTCGCTTCTTAGACTTGACAAAACTGCTTGTTGCTACGTGTAGTCATCAACTTAGTGTAAAAGCTAGGGTAGAAATTTAGAAGCTCAAGAAACCATGCGTAGATTGTACTTGTCTCCCATACGTCACATACAGTTATTACTGGTTTTGACGTTAATTAAATAAATATAACGACAGCTTCTCAACAAACAAATTATCGCGAGATTTCTGTAGCGGCTTAGTACCGACCAATACAATACCTCAGACAACAACCTTGAGCGATAAACAATACTACTACATTTTTGATTGATTAGTGATTCCGGATGCGTCAACGGCGAAGGTCATTTGTCCCGTAAGTGTTGTGCATCATTCCTAGGGAGGTGCCGGTGATCTCCCGCTGGATGGTGAGATCTGGGGCCGATCTAATGTCAGCTAGCGGGGTTTTCCCCAGATATCTCTCACCAGCGGGGCAACGCCCCAGATGAGACAAACTCTAAGTTCCCTACCGGTCTCCCGACATGCATGGTAGTGTAGTGCATGTACGTGTGTGTAAGAGGTGATGGACAAGCAAGAGAAAGGAATGATCGCGCGCGGCCCGAGGTCCGTTTGGTACGGCACAGCTTCGGCATTCGCCTGGTATTGATCGCAGACACTATGGAAAACTACCGATCAGAGCAGCCGGCCGCTAGAAGTCTCCTCCAGACGACGGCTGAATTCGACCTAGCTATCTAGCTAGTGTCTAAAATCCTGCCACCGACGGGACTCGAACCTAGGACCTCCCGGTCAGAGGCACTGCAGTAACATCAGTTGGCCGCCTTGAACCACCTCCCCCGATATTACTACGTAAATGATAGGGGGAAAATTTTGTCTTTGTGTTCATTCACCTAACACAACGAGATCGACATCAATGCAAAAGCCCCTGCCTTGAAAAACACGGGGTCACCCAGATCTGGTTGCGGTCGACCGCAGGGCGTTGAGGGAAAGGGCGATGGGACAGGTGGGCGTGGGCGTTACAGCGGAGCAGTCTCCGCTGCAAACATAGACGGCGCCTCCGCCAACGCCCTCTACAAACGACGCCCTGTAGACACTTCCTTCCGCTCAGGCGCCAAGGCCATGTGTGCCCAAGACAACGCCCACAGCACAGAGGGGAATTTCGCCCAAAAAAAACGCTCACAACTATACACAGTTTTAGAAACAAACTCTAGGGTTGTCTAGAACTAAAAATGATCAACAAGTTAATCATCTGACTCCATTACTACCGGGGGGGTCAGGGATCCACCGATGATTGTTTTTAGGAATCTGAAAGTAATTTGTATAGTTTAGGATGTGATTTTTAAACAAAAAATGATGCAATTTATCAAAAGTTTTCGTAAGAATTTGAGTTAATACAGACTCTTTGTCTGTGGGAAAAATAGTTCTGGACTATTCACCCTAAAGTTGTAAATTCATGATACATTTTGAGAATTTTGTAGTGTATCAGATCTTAGTATATTATTGTTTAATTCATTTCTATACAATGAAGATTTGTTGGTCTCTATTTCACTTAAAAATGTAATAGATGTTTCATTAATGTACAAGAAATATCATCTTCTTTATTTGAAGAACCAATTTCCAATCAATAATATTTTAGTTTAAATCAATGCACATGTCTATTATTAGTTAAATCCACCCTTGCTCCTCCCCACCTTGGTTGATCCGTTTATCAGGGTTCCGAAAGGGGACAATATCGACCCATTGGGCGGTTGATCCATGATTTTTTAAGAGAGACTATGATAATTGGGGATCCGACAACCAAACATTTGACTAATCGGTATAATCTATGACAAGAACACATTTATTACATAATCTATTAATGAAGACAAGTATTTATTTTATTGTTTCTATTTAACCGTATCATCTAATTATTAATAACAATTTCCTCCACTTTTGAAATTTTACAACATTCACATGAATTGAATTAGAACTTACTTGCAACTAGAATCTACGATTTTGTTTATGTAACTTTGTTTGTAAAATTAAAAATATCAGCAAAAGATAATAAAACAAAGCTAATAATTATTTTCTAACACATTTTTTCATATTCTTTGTGTGCTTATTTTTAAGTCTCATATCTGACATTATTTTCGTTAAGAATGTATTATTAGGAAGCATGTAAGGAAGTTGATGAAATAAACGACCCTTTCAAACGGGAAAGATGAAAGAAAAAGTTAGATAAAGGAAAAAGACGGAGGAGTTTTCGTCAGCCGTGTTTTTAATTTATGTATAAGCCTAAGTTTGCTTGGGGATATTATGACCTCACCGCGAAAAAGAAAATAGGTGTGAACACCCGGGGGAGGGGGTACGATGTAATTCCCGGAAATTTCGAAAAGTATTAAAACAATTAATTTCGTAAATATGTCTGATTCTTTATTTTCCTGTTTTTTAAGCTGTCAGTTTGGGAAATTGATACGGATATTGGGGAAGAGGCTCTCCAAACCATCATGAAACCGTGAAAATGGTTACACCATAAAATCAATTGTATTATACTTGCTTTTTAAACGTGGCATCTGATGGTAATATCTTGAAGATGGAATAAGGCACGACATTTTACGTTGTTATTGGTCCTGCCGCAAGATGTCGCATGATTGCGACCGTTTCAAGCAGTGCTGCAAATCAAGCGACTCTAGCGACACGACCGAGAATGACGCGAAAATCCGTGCCATATTCCATCTCGGAGATACTACCGTCAGTTGTCTCGTTAGAAAAACCCTTGTATAATTATTGGTATCGTTGAATTGTGATTCCATTTTCTTTGTAGTATTCTTCATTTCACGACTTAGGCTAATACCTGTTCCGTCCTCACAGTTTCTCTCCATCTTTTCCGTAATCTCCATACATCTCTTCTTCATCTTGGTAAGTAATACAAAGCTGCCTCTGTAAGTCTATTATCACTCATTCTCGCTACATCTCTTAGTAGAACGTTTTGTTATTTACTAGTAAAATATATCATTAAAAAATCTAACGGAATAGGGGGCTAGAAATGTAGTTCCCCTCCCTCTTGTTTTAAGCTGCGCATGGCTACGAATAAGAAACAGCTTTCCCTTTCACTGTAATTGGCACTGAAACCGTCTAATAGCGGTGTGAGGGAGTTTTCTATCATTATAGAACGCCACAAATACGAACATTAATCCATTCTGCTGCCGGTGTGCTATACTCCGATAAAACTGTACCGCGAATTGATAGCAATCAGCAGGGACACGGTTATCCAATCGATTCTGTTACAACTTAATTTTTTTATTCTGAATCTCTGGATAACCGCGTTCCAGCTTATCAAAGGTCCATTCGCCCACGTTTTAATCGGAATATAATCCCACAATGACTGCGAGATCAGACATTTTGGATTTTTTTCTGTTGCCAGTCGCCTTAAACGATTTTGAAGGTAACAAATAAAGGAACATTCTTTCTTCAATTATTACTATATCAGTTTTGAATGTAAAAACTAGGGCAAGCAAGTTTATTTGAATGGATTAGTTTTAAACTGTTGCTTAGACATTTTTACTTATGACTACTTTGTAGGCTTATAACGGTTCATCGTCCACGCTTCCAGCAGTGCAACTGAGCCGATTTCTTTATTGGGAAATGTAATTATTTCTTGTACCATTCAAATATATTCTTATACCATTCATACCATTAAAAAAATAACGACTGTAATTTTGTGATGACTTTTACATTTTTCAATTTCGACTTTCGGCTCAAAAGTTTGACGTTTTAAATATTTTAACTATCTTCAGTTCTTTTAGTCAGTTATATAGCCATTTGTAACATGAAATAAAGCGCATTCAGTTCATAATACCTTGTTATATAAATAAAAAATCTAAAGTATCATAATGTATATGCAAATTGATAAAACTACAGTAATACTCTTTTGAAGTATCGCAGAAGCTTCGCGGTTGCATAAAATTCTGGAGCTAAGTGTTTGAATTACACGCTAGATTTCACTTGCCACGAAAATGACTTAGCAAGATTTAGAAGTTTCTCCGATGACATAGCCAATGCGCAACGATTTAAGACATCAGCAACTTAAGAGAAAAACGAAAAACACGGATTGCCGTGACCTAGAGCTTTAAGAATAGTTTTTCATCGATTATTTAAAACTTAACGTAACACTATTAAAATGGATTATTTCACGAATATTGCAACTCTTATTCACTTCTAAATGTGGCGTATTACTGGATTCTTCTGAAACTGACGAGTGTAACGATTTTCTTGCAATGCCACGCTAAACTCTTTCGTTCATTAAGCAAAAACGACACAACTCGAAAAGATCGATGTTCAGAAAACGTCGACCCCAAACCTCCGATGTTTTCAAGTATCATTGTTCGTAAAATTATTTACACACACGATGGAACACTGCACGATGGCTAGAGCTGTTCTCCCTTCAATTTGGAGGCCACCTCTACCTAAATGGGCTCTCAGCTCCCGACTGGGTTTTAGGGAAGCGATATCTACAACAAAATGTCGATGCTTCGAAATATCAATATTCATGTTTTATAAATCGATGTTTAAAAAACATCGACCCAAATCCATCAAATTTTTTGACTGATAGATTGACTAGTGAATCCGGAAGAGTGAACGGCTAAGGTTTTCCCGTAAGTATAGTGCATGTTTGCCTCGATATAGCTGTGTAACTCCCACCAGCGGAGCACCATCCCAGTCGGGACAAGTTCTAAGCTCCGACCGGTTTCCCAGCATGTGTGGTACTGTACTGCTTAAGTAAAAGATTAGGAAAGGACATGGAAGAGGAAGGAAAGAATGCGCGCGGTCCGACGCCCATTTGTTAGGGTACTGCTCCGGCGTTCACCTGATGGTGAACTCACGAAATCAAACTCAAGAAATCACGAAAAATCACTGATCAGAGCCGCTAGAATTCACCTCCAGACAGAGGCTGGTTTGCACCTAACTATGTAGCTAGTTTCGAACATCCTGCCACCGTCGGGTCTCGAACCTAGGACCACTCAGACAGAGGCAGTGCAGTGACTGCAGCGACAAAAGGGTCAAGTGATTTTAAAAAACATCGACATCTAGGTCACCGAGAGCAGTAGTTCAGTGCATCAACTAATGTCACTGCAACGCCTCTGACCGGGAGGTCCGAGGTTCGAATCCTGACGGCGGCAGGATTTTCGACACTAGCTTTTCACCTAGGTCGAATCCAGTCACTGTCTGGAGGAGAATTCTAGCGGCCGGCTGCTCTGATCGGTAGTTTTCCGTGGTTTCTCCGATCAACACCAGGCGAATGCAGGAGCAGTACCCTAACAAACGGGCCACGGACCGCGCGCGATCTGTCCTTCCTCTTCCTTGTCCTATCCTCTCCCCTTACACACACACACACACACATAAAATAACATGCACTACACTACCACATATTCCGGGAGACCGGTCGGGAGCTTAGAGCTGTCCCGGCTGGGGCGGTGCCCCGTTGGTGGGAGAGTTCTGGTTAGGGGAAACCCCGCTAGCCTGCGGTAGGTCGGCGCCGAATCTCGCCATCCAGCGAGGGAAGATCACCGCCTTCTCCGGAGGGGAAAACACGCACTACACCCACAGGACTAATGCCTAAGCTGTTGTCGCGCTCGGAATCACCAACAACCAACCAACCAACCAACATCTATTTCGCATCTCTTTTGGGCTTCCGCCGTATATGGTAGTGTCATGCATGTAGTATGTGTGTGTTGCGGGTGAACGCGCGCGCATGTGTAAGGGGAGAGGAGGGACAAGAAAAAAGAAGAAAAAAGATCGCACGCGGCTCATGGCTCGTTTTTTAAGGAACTGCTCCAAAATTTGGATCGGAAAACTACTGATCAGAGCAATTGGCCGCCAGAATTCTCGTCCTGACCGTGGCTGAATTCGACCAAGCTACTACCTTGCCAGAGACAAAAATCCGCCATCGTCGGTACTTAAATCTAGGACCTCCCGGTCACGGTTGGTTGGTTGGTTGGTCATTACGGGCGCCAGACAACTGAGGCCATTAGTCCCGTAAGATTAATTCATGTTTTGTCTCGGGAGGTGGCGGTGATCTTCCCCCCTGGATGGCGAGATACGGCGCCGACCTACAGTCGACTACCGGGGTTTTCCTCAACCAGGTATATCCCATCAGCGGGGCACCGCCCCATCCGGGACAATAAGCCCCGACCGGTCTCCTTTCATGTGTGGTAGTGTAGTGCATGTAAGTGCAATTGTTGTATTAAGGGGTGAGGATAGGGTAAGGAAGAGGAAGGAAAGATCGCGCGCGGTCCGTGACCCGTTTGTTAGGGTACTGCTCCGGCATTCGTCTGGTGTTGATCGGAGAAATCACGGAAAACTACCGATCAGAGCAGCCGGCTATTAGAATTCTGCTCCACACAGTGATAGAATTCAACCTAGCTGGCAAGCTAATGTCGAAACGGTTGCCATTGTCGGGACTCGAATCTAGGACCTCCCGGTCAGAGGCACTGAGCCACCAGTCATCACCTGCTGCACTGAGCCACCTCTCCCGGTCTCCGGGTCACAGAAACTGTATGGGCAACAGCAAATATTTCCAGAGGCGGGGAGCAGCAAGCGCAATTGCTTAGGGCACCGACTTCATTTTGGACACGATTTTGTAATTCAAAAATATTTTAAAAAATGTAAATACTTTTAATTCAATCGCTAATAAAATCTCGGAAGAATAATTAAACACCAAATGCTAAATAAAATACAATGTTGTTTTTGCAGTTTATCATTTATTATAAATTGTTTTAACTCTTAACAAGCTGTTTAAAATAAAATACAAGAAATTATACAATTGTTTCTTCAATATTCTTTTAAGAAAATATAATATTTATTTCACGCTAGGAATTATTAATTTAAAAATATATTAACTTTAAGTGGAACTGACATCATTGTCAAGCTGACAGTTTAACCGAGTGTCTAGAACATAATAAAATAACATAAGAAGAAAGAATCTTATGTTTGACGTCACAATATATTTTTTTCTTTCAAATAACGGATTTTTTAAATAAAACTAGTGGCGCTATAATAACACATATTTTCTCCCATTATTTCTAAATTTTTAATTTTCGAAAATTCAGAGTTGATCGGAAATTATACACATACCATTCTTTTAAGAATCCTCTCCTCTATCCGTGAAAAACCTTTAAAGAAAAAAATTGGAGCGAGTTTTGAGAAAAAATGTGAAAAATAATTTTTAATTGCCCATATTTCACGCCAAATTACGGGAAAATTAGTCATATTTTTGAAAAATTGAACATGAACCTAAAGATTCATCTTTAAAGAACAGATTTCATTAAGGAAAAAATCTCTATCTTCAATATTATAGTTGTAGGAAGACACTAAAAATTTGTACTTTTGCAATTTTAAAAAAATCTGAGAGTTCAACGAACATGAAACCTGAACCATTCTCTTAAGAGTTATTTACGCTATCCGAAGACAAAATTTGATCAAAAAAATGGATGCTACTTTTGAGAAAATTTTGAAAATAACTTTGAGGCTTCAAGTAAAGGATCCTCAAAAATCAAAATATCCGTTTGAAACTCCCAAAGCCTCGAGTTCATTTAGATTGACTGAGGAATATCATTTTGAAGAAAGTTGGTTAAGGCACGGTGTTATCCACAGACGGAGAGACACGTTTTGCCGTCAATCAATTTTTTTTGGTATCAGTGACCCACAAAACATGGATTCTGGCTACTCTACGTGTAAGAAGAACATGATATATTTAGCGACAGGATTTAACCACTTTTTCGTTACCAGGGACCGGGAATAAGAGTTTTTCTGACGAAAATTCGCTGTTTTTCGACGCACAATCTTTCTGTTCTTACGATGTACCTTCATAAGGGCGAGAAAGTAAAAATAAAGTCCCTTGTAGCTTTTGGTTGACTCCCGATGCGAACACGTCATTTTACCTCATAGTGTTATGATGTTTTTAAGTGTCTGTTAAGTAGTGCCAAGTTAGTGTAAAGTTAGTGTTATTCGAAATAAGAAATCGAAATTATGTACAGTTTTCCAATTTCTCACGCGTTTTTGTACGATCGTTTTCGACGACTGCTGCGCTATCTGTTGAGGAGTAGGCGAACGAAGAAGTCAAGTTCGTTCACTTTCTACCACTTGTTGCGCTGTTACTGTACGATCGTGTCTTGTAACGCAGGATAAATACTCTCAGAGGATACGTGTAGCTAAGGTAAAGAACTTTTTCCCTGTGACTACAGAACTGTTGGAATATTCTACGGAACTATTGATTACAATCTTATGAGAAATTATTAGTTACAGGCTTACAATTTGATAAAAATAACCAGTTTAAAACTGTAATGCTCCGGAAACTGCCGCAGAATCTGGACTCGTATTTCCTCTCGTTTCATCAATGGTAGGTTTTTGTCCGGTGAAATTTTTCAACTAAAAAAAAGTGTTCACTAGGGTTTTTATGTAGTTTTTGATGAAGTTGTGTAAATTTTCCTAAAACATATAATCAAGATATTTTCAAAACCGTTTTCCGATATATTTTTAAACGTTAGATGCGGAACATATAATTCATACAAAATGAGACTTACATTCGTTAAAACTTTTGAATTGTTACTCACACTATGAATATTTGATCGAATGTTTCTTTCGTTATTCATGCAAATTTCAAATGCATTTGATGGTTTACTGTATTTGTAGATGGAAACACTTCAAATAGTCATCGATGGAGTTTCTCGAAATCTCAGACGATTTCATGATAAGTCTGAATTTGTATTACGAGCAGCATGAATTTCGAAGTAAGACAAAATTATTGATTTTTAAGCTATTTTTTATTTTTTAATTTTATTATCGAGGATATGGGTAAGTCACGTAACTTTAGCACTTCCTGTAATTTTTCAACAGTTGAACTTATTGCAATGCAGTTTTCACGAAAGTGCATGAGGAAATGTGGGTAATTGAAGAAAGTATTCGTTTCGATTTCATCACTAGTACTTTAAGAGATATTGAGGTAACTTTGTGTTTTTCAAATGTAACTATACATATTTCTTTACTCTATCAAGACTAGCGTAAACAGACGAATCCAATGATATACATATTGTCGTGTGAGTCGCAAAAATCAATATTACTCAAGAAAATGCTTAACTAACATACGACAATATGTGTATCATTGGATTCGTCTTTTTTACGCTCGTTATGGTAGATTAAAGAAATATATATAGTTGTATTTGAAAAACACAAGGTTACCTCAATATCTCGTAAAATATAAGTGATAAAATAGATGCATTCACCAATTAGCCCCATTCCCTCATACGTTTCTGTCAATACTGCATTGCAATAACTTCAACCGTTCGAAAACTGCAGGAGGTGCTAAAGTTACGTGCCTCATCTGTATATCGAATATTCGTTAAGGAAAGTAAGAGTCGCGAATAACATGGTGAAAGAAATCAATTAAAAAATTTAAATGTCATGTGCGAAACAACCTGGTAAAATTGAGATTCTCGAACCTGACTATCTTCAGAAAATCCTGTATTCGAAACAAGCCAACTTCCTGAGTCATTCGGACTGGGAGCGGTAGCTCAGTGCATCAACTGATGTCACTGCAGCGCCTCTGACCAGGAGGTCCTAGGTTCTCACTTCCCACGGCGGTAGGATTTTCCACACTAGCTTTTCAGCTAGGCCGAATTCAGTTGCTGTCTGGAGGAGAATTCTAACGGCCGACTGCTCTGATCGGTAGTTTTCCGTGGTTTCTCCGATCAACACCAGGCGAATGCCGGAGCAGTACCTTACCAAACGGGCCACGGACCGCGCGCGATCTGACCTTCCTCTTCCTTGTCCTATCCTCTCCCCTTACACACACACTTACACTCACATGCACTACACTACCACATATTCCTGGAGACCGGTCGGGAGCTTAGAGCTTGTCCCGGCTGGGGCGGTGCCCCGCTGGTGGGAGAGTCTTGGTTAGGGGGAAACCCCACTAGCCGACGGTAAGTCGGCGCCGGATCTCGCCATCCGACGGGGGAAGATCACTGCCATCTCTCGAAAAAAACATACACTACACTAATGGGACTAATGACCATAGTAGTTGACGCGCCCGGAAACACGAAAAAATCAATCAATCAACTGACTCATTCGGTGGTAAACAGTGGTGACGATATTGTACCATACCTAGATGGTGGCGCGATGTGTGTGTGTATGTCTGTGTTTATGTGGGCGCGCGCGCGGGTTTGGCGAGACGTCACAAACCACGGGATGATGTAGTGGAAGATGGTGACAGTGTGACGTGGCGATGTGCGCAGAATGCGCACAGAAAGTGGCCAGAGTGGCTACTTCACAGTGTACGTGAGAGTGTACCAAGGTGACGAATCCTTACCCGCATCTTTTACACGGTACGGTGATCGCGAGAAGCATGGTGGCAGTGTGGCGTATTGGTGTGCGCAGGTGCTAATGCCCAGCGTGTGTATGGGTAAGTGCGTATGCGCGTGTTCTATGTTGACGCCTTTAACACCAACACATACGACGTGGTGATGTGGAGGAAGATGGCGACGACGACGCGTGATGATGGTATGCGGTGTATACGTATGTATGTGCGTGCCGTGTTGGCGAGGCTATTAAAATTTACACTTACCGCGCGATGAGTAGAATTTACACTCACCGCGCGAGGAAGATGGTGACGGCATGTCGTGGTGACGGCAGGTCGTGGTGATGGCATGTCGTGGGGACGGCATGTCGTTGTGATGGCATGTCGTTGTGACGGCATATTGTGGTGACGACGTGTCGGGCTGACGGCATGTCGCGGTGACGGCATGTCGTGGTGACGGCATGTTGTTGTGACGGCATGTCGTTGTGACGGCATGTCGTTGTGACCGCATGTTGTTGTGACGGCATGTCGTTGTGACGGCATGTCGTGGTGACGGCATGTCGTGAGTGACGGCATGTCGTGGTGACGGCATGTCGTGGTGACGGCATGTCGTTGTGTCGGCATGTCACGTTGACGGCATGCCGTTGTGACAGCGCGACGTTGGCGATCATGTCGTTGTGACGTCATGTCGTTGTGGCGGCATGTCGTTGTGACGGCATTTCGTGGAGACGGCATGTCGTTGTGACGGCACTATCGTTGTGACGGCATGCATCGTGGTGACGGCATGTCGTGGTGACGGCATGTCGTTGCGGCAGCATGTCGTTGCGACGGCATGTCGTGGCGGCTGGCATGTCGTGGTGATGATGGCATGTCGTTGTGACGGCGTATCGTTGTGACGGCATGTCATTGTGACGGCACATGTCGTTGTGACGGCGCCGTTGTGACGGCATGTCGTTGTGACGGCATGTCGTTGTGACAGCATGTCGTGGTGACGGCATGTCGTGGTGACGGCATGTCACGTTGACGGCATACCGTTGTGACGGCACGCTCGTTGTGACGGCGCATGTCGTTGTGACGGCGTAATCGTTGTGACGGCATGTCGTTGTGACGGCATGTCGTTGTGACGGCATGTCGTTGTGACAACATTTCGTTGTGACGGCATGTCGTTTGTGACGGCATGTCGTTGTGACGGCATGTCGTTGTGACGGCATGCCGTTGTGACGGCATGCCGTTGTGACTGCATGTCGTTGTGACGGCATGTCGTTGTGACGGCATGTAATCGTTGTGACGGCATGTCGTTTGTGACGGCATCGTTCTGACGGCATGTCGTTGTGACGGCATGTCGTTGTGACGGCATGTCGTTGTGACGGCATGTTGTTGTGACGGCATGTTGTTGTGACGGCATGTCGTTTTGACGGCATGTCGTTGTGATGGCGTCGTTGTGACGGCATGTCGTTGTGACGGCATGTCGTTTGACGGCATTTCGTTGTGACGGCATATCGCGTGCGACGTGTCGAGTAGTGGCGATTGCGATCTACTGTGCAGTGCGTGTGAGCGAGAAAGTCTGTGTGTTTGTGAGTGCGCGTGCTTTTTAACACACTGGCGCGGTGATCGCGAGGCAGATGGTGACGGCGTGTGCCGGCGCGTGGCGTGCGCAGGTGGTGGCGATGGCGAGCTACTGCGCGGTGATCGTGCCGCGCGCTGGCTGCTGGCGGAGAGGCGGTAGCGCGGGGGCGTTCACGGCACGGCGGTGTACCAGCTGTTCTGCCTGCTGCTGGCGTACGCGGGCGGCACGGAGGAGAGGCCACGCGCGCCGCCAAGCGAGGGGCATGGACACGCGCGTGGGGCCCTGCTGCTGCTGGCCACTGCTGCTGCTGCCTGCCGCAGCTCGACTTCCACAAGTGAGCAGTCTGCGCTCTACTCTCACGCCTCACCCCAGCGCCTCGTGCGTTATCTTTATCTCTTACTTCTCTTCCAAATCCTCCTCCTTCTCCCTCCATTACCTCCTCCTCCTTCTTCTTAATCTACTCTGACGCCTCACCCAGCGCCTCCTTCGTTATCTTCATCTCTTACTCTTCCAAATCCTCCTCCTTCTCCTCTTCTACCTCCTCCTCCTTCTTCTTAATCTCCTCTGACGCCTCACCCAGCGCCTCCTTCGTTATCTTCATCTCTTCCTCTTCCAAATCCTCCTCCTTCTCTTCTATCTCCTTTCCTCCATTACTCCTCTCTCCTTAATCTACTCTGATGCCTCGCCCAGCGCCTCCTTCGTTATCTTCATCTCTTACTCTTCCAAATCCTCCTCCTTCTCTTCTATCTCCTTCTCCTCCATTACTCCTCCTCCTTCTTAATCTACTCTGATGCTCCTTAGCGCCTCCTTCGTTATCTTCATCTCTTACTCTTCAAATCCTCCTCCTCCTCCTCTTCTATCTCCTTCTCCTCCATTACTCCTCCTCCTCCTTCTTCTTAATCTACTCTGACGCCTCGCCCAGCGCCTCCTTCGTTATCTTCATCTCTTCCTCTTCCATCTCCTCCTCCTCTATCTCCTTCTCCTCCATTACTCCTCCTCCTCCTTCTTATCCTCCTTCTTATACTCCTTCTCCTCCTTCATCTCCTGATCTTCCATTTCATCCTCATCCTCCTTGTCCTCTATCTTGTCCTTTTCCACCTCTTCCATCCCCTCCTCATCACTCTCCTCCTTTTTACACTTATTCACCTCCTCCATCTCCTCCTTTTCCATCATCTCCCGTTTTTCCTCCATATCCTTCTTCACTATCTCCTCCTCCATGTCCTCCATCTCTTCTTTCTCTGCCATTTCTTCCTTCACCGACATCTCTTCCTTCTCCGCCATCCCTTCCTTCTCCGCCATCTCTTCCTTCTCCACCATCTCTTCCTTCTCCACCATCTCTTCCTTCTCTGCCATCTCTTCCTTCTCCGCCATCTCTTCTTTTACATCATCTTCACCGCCATCTAATTACTATCTCCTCCTCCTTCTCCTCCATATTTTCCATCTCTTCCTTCTCCACCATCTCCTTCTTTACCTCCATCTTCTCCATTTATTCATTCTCTTCCATCTTTTACTATCTCCATTTTTGTCATCTCCTCCATCTTTTCCCATATCTTCCGTTTTCTCCCATCCCCTCCGTTTCTCCCATCACTTCCATTTTCTCCAATCTCCTCCATCTTCTCCAACTCCTCTATTTCCGCCTTCTCCTTCATCTTCATCTTTTTCATGTTATCTTTCTCCTCCTCATCCTTTGCCTCTTCTCCTCCTCTCTTCTTATCTATCATCTCTGAAAAATTTAGCCACCGATTGATCTGATTGGCAGTTTTCCGTGATTTCTTCGATCAATTCCAGGTGAATTCAGGAGCAATACCGTATCAAACGGGCCACACATCACGCGGTTACTTTCCGTTCTCATTCTTATGACTTCCTCTCTCCTTAAAACACACACACACACACACACACACACACACATGCTCTTTAATATCACCCATGGTAGCTGACAAGCTGGGGTCTTGAACTCCAATTAAAACAAAGGATGAACTACTTTTGTCCAGCTGAGTCGTGGTCATCCAATCGGGAACTTCAATGTAAAACATTAAGTTGCAAACAAAGCTTCTGATTGGACAATCGCGTCCGAACTGAACAAAAGCGCATTTGCCCTATATTTAATCGGAGTAAAATGCTTATTCGGGCTGAGGCAGTTCCACCATGAAGGAGATGCTTGGAAGTGGAAAACCTCCGAAATATTTCGAACTCATTCATGTATGAAAGTGTCCATCATATAGAAATACTTTGTCGCATTAAGTATAAAGATTCCACTGGTCCCAATAGAAGATTCAACATAGTGGGTCAATCTCCAGTATACGCTAAACAAGCTGCTGCTGAGAGGTAGTGTGGTATAAGTAACTGAAATCGCGATTTTGATTTTTTAAATATTTCAATAGCCCTGAGTCAATACGTCCTCAGGCAAAGTTTCGTAAGTCTGACTTTCGCAGTGGTCGCTTAGCTGTAGAACTGCGCGGAGATTCGAAACAGGTTCACCGAATGTGCTGTACGGCACAGTGGTATAAATTAGTGTCCGCTGCTGAGAGCACGTGCCGATAATCATTGTAGATGCTTATTTGACTGCTGGTTGCTGAGGAGAGAGACTTGTGAGCAAGCAATATTACGTGTATAAAGTACTTAGATAAAACTTAGGCAGTAAATTTTGTAATGGTTGTTGGTAGATTGATGTTGTAGAACAAGAAGATGCAGAACCAGATGATATTGATAAAGAAGACGAAAGAACAAATTGATACATTATCATTTAATTCACAAAGCGTCTAGGAAAATTTGAATTCACACTCATATATACTTTAGGAGTCTTTGGTCTTCGGTGTTAGACATAAAAACTGTAATTTAGTTCTTGTTCAATAAAAAATGTAACATGTCTAAAATATATTTTCTAGAAATAATAATTCTTATTTTCGTTGTTTACTGGCAACGTGATTGTTGATAAGATGAAAGGCAAAATACGCTTCTGGGCTAAATGAAGGGTACATGACTTTTATCACTCTACCGCTCAGCAGCTCAAATGTCAGTTTTGCCGTGTTGTTCCGCGAGTGAGTGACAGTGGTGCGTTGGTGCGTTGCAGGAGCAACGTGCGACGCCTGCGGCTGCTGGTGCTGCAGCTGCCGCTGGTGCAGGCGCTCCTGTACATGGTGCTGCTGGTAATGTGGGCTGAAGAGGAGGTGAGCACCAGGATACCAAACCGCACGAAAACGCAGCGCGTAAACGGTTTAGACAAATGAAATTGATATTGGGTCAAAAAGTAGTGAGAATGGCACAGAAATGTCTCCGCTTATTCGAAGATTCACATGCAATTTAACTATTGAATGTGTTTATTTTCAAGTTACAAAATGAGTGGTAAACTTCAATATTGTTCTTGATAAAAATACGTGTTAGTTTTGTATTGTGTTTTTTTATCGATGGTCTGGAAACCATATTTTAATATATTGTGACATACCAATATGTCACTGAATATTGTACAATTATTTATTATAAATGGCGTCAATTAAAGGGGATAAATTATGTGAATATGCTAGCATAGCAACGGTAAGCGAGCCGTCGTCAATGTCAACATATTCATGCAGTGACAATCGCGGAGACGGCTAGTTAATTCTATATAGAATTCTGGGATTGGCCGAAAAAGCAGTGACAGTCGTGAAGACGGTTAGTTCGTTTTGCAAGAAATTTAGATATTGGCTAGGTACGCAAGTACATCAAATGTTATCTGCAAATAAACAATCGAAATTATGAACCGAGCTTTGCAGGGCTGAAAGAATACGAGAGACATTCATTCTGACTGATGCCGTGCTCGTGAACGGATCGTGCTCCAATTAATGTTAGGAGTTTTTTTTCTTTGGGGACTTGTAAGCATCTACTAGGGAATGGATATTGAGAGAACATCAAAATTGGAACTCTAAGTGTGACAGTGGAGCTTAAAATATTTCATGTGAACGAGTTGGAGGGACATTGAGGGCTTGGGCGAAGTTGTCTATGATTGGACTGGAATGTGGATTTATATTTAATGAAGTAGGAAACCAGCAATACAGATTTATATTAAATTATATAGGAAATCAGTAATACAGAGTCATATTTAATTATATAGGAAATCAGTAATACAGAGTTATATTTAATGTTATAGGAAATGGGCAATACAGATTTATATTTAATAGTATAGTAAATCAGTAATAGCCGACCTGGATGGCCGAGGTGGCTAAGAGCGAGTACCGACTCAGCGCTTCGGTCCGAAGGGTCGCGGGTCCGAGTCCCGCCTTGGGCACGGCTGTTTGTCCCTTGACTTCGTGTGTGTTGTCGCGGAGGGCCTCGCGTTCTGCTGACCCCAGTTCAGAGGAGCCCGCAAGTGTATGGTCGAGTATGCGTCCCTTCGGGACGTAAAGGGCAACCGGCTGTCGGCTGGATAAAAGCCCTAGGAAAAAAAATCAGTAATACAGATTTATATTGAATGAAATAGTAAATCAGTAATATAGATTTATATTCAACGATATGGGAAAAGAGTAACATAGATTAATATTGGTAATGAGTGGCATAAATGTCGTGGTGGTTGGTGTTGCAGAGCCTGTACCAGGTGAACTACATGTACGTGCAGCCGGTGGTGGTGGTGAGCATCCTGACGGGCGTGTGGGCGCTGAGCATGGCGATGCGCGCGCTGGCGCAGCCGCTGGAGGGGCGGCGCTCCAAGGCCAAGTTCCTGGCGCTGCAGGCGGTGCTGCTGCTGGCCAAGGCGCAGGGGCTGGCGGCGCGCTCGCTCGTGTGGGCGCACGCGCTGCCCTGCCGCCCGCCGCTCTCGCCCGCCGTCTACGCCAACCGTAAGATTACTGCGGGGTTTAAGGCTTCATTCAGGTTGGCTAAACGAATCGTATTCAGGTTTATTCAGGTTAAGGGTCATTCAGGTTGGCTAAACCAGTCGTACGCAAAGCACCGAGCGCGCCCGTTAAGATTACTGCAGGGTTTAAGGGTTCATTCAGGATGGCTAAACGAATCAGGTTGGGTTGAGTCGGGTAAATTACGTCAACCGTAAGCACCGAGGTCGCCCCCTTAGTTATGGGTTATGGGGCGTTCAGGTTTGGTTGGGTCAACAACAAACGAATGCACCGAACGTGTTCCCTTAGAGTTATGGGACGTTCAGGTTGCGTTGGGTCAACTACGCCAACCGCAAGCACAGAGCGCGTCCCTCTTAGGGTTGTGAGTCATTCAGGTTGGGTTGGGTCAACTACAAAAGTGTGCACCGAGCGCGTTCTATTTTAGATTGCAGTCGGCTTATGGATCATTCGAGATGGGTTGGGCCATCTTTCTAGGAGTAAGCTCTGGACGCTTCTCTAGGAATATGGCGAGGTTATGGTTCATTCAGGTTGGGTTGAGTCAACTATGCCAAACATAAGTATTGAGAGCGCCTCCTTAGGATTTTGGGGCGTTCAGGTTGGTTTGGGTCAACTACGCCAACCGTAAGCGCCGGGCGCGGCCCGTTAAGATTACTGCAGGGTTTAAGGGTTCATTCAGGTTGGCTAAACGAGTCGTACGCAAAGCACCGAGCGCGCCCGTTAAGATTACTGCGGGGTTAAGTGTCATTCAGGTTGGCTAAACGAATCGTACGCAAAGCACCGTGCGCGCCCGTTAAGATTACTGCAGGGTTAAGATTCGTTCAGGTTAGCTAAACGAATCGTACGCAAAGCACCGAGCGCCCCCTTATGATTACTGCAGGGTTAAGGGTCATTCAGGTTGGCTAAACGAATCGTACACACCAGGCGCGCACCCGTTAGGATTAGCACAAAGTTATGGGTAATTCATATTGGGTTGGGTCAAGTACGCCAACCACAATCACTTGGCGCGCCTCCTTAGGATTATGGGGCGTTTAGGTAGGCTAAATGAATCGTACGCAAAGCTCCGTGCGCGCCCGTTAAGATTACTGCAGGGTTAAGGTTCATTCAGGTTGGCTAAACAAATCGCACGCAAAGCACCGAGCGCGCCTGTTAAGATTACTGCAGGGTTAAGGTTCATTGAGGTTGGCTAAACGAATCGTACACACCAGGCGCGCACCCGTTAGGATTAGCGCGAGGTTATGGGTCATTCAGTTTGGGTCAACTACGCCAACCGTAAGCACTTGGCGCGCCTCCTTAGGGTTATGGGACGTTTAGGTAGGCTAAACGAATCGTACGCAAAGCCCCGAGCGCGCCCGTTAAGATTACTGCAGGGTTAAGGTTCATTCAGGTTGGCTAACGAATCGTACGCAAAGCACCGAGCGCGCCTGTTAAGATTACTGCGGGGTTAAGTGTCATTCAGATTGGCTAAGCGAATCGTACGCAAAGAACCGAGCGCGCCCGTTAAGATTACTGCAGGGTTAAGTGTCATTCAGGTTGACTAAACGAATCGTACGCAAAGCACCGAGCGCGCCCGTTAAGATTACTGCGGGGTTAAGGGTCATTCAGGTTGGCTAAACGAATCGTACGCAAAGCACCGAGCGCGCCCGTTAAGATTACTGCAGGGTTAAGGGTCATTCAGGTTGGCTAAACGAATCGTACGCACCAGGCGCGCAGCCGTTAGGACTAGCGACAGGTTATGGGCCATTCAGGTTGGGTTGAGTCAACTACAACAACCGTAAGCACCGAGCGCACCCCTTTAAAATTAGGACGAGATGATGGGAGATTCAGGTTCCGTTGGGCCATCCACACCGACAGTGAGTTCCTTAGGATTACAGTCGGGCTATGGGTCGTTGAGGTTGGGTTGGGTCATCTAGACCTACAGTAAGGGAGTGCAAGACTCATAGGATAAACCCGTACTATTCGTGATTCAGATTGTTTTAAACTGACTACGCCAAACGTAAGCACCGAGCACGACCCCTGAGGGTTATGGGTTGAGCGCACTCCTATAGGATTGCAGTCGGGTAATGGGTCATTCAGGATCGGTTCGGGCAAGTACCCCTACAGTAAGCACAAAGCGCTCCTTTATGGCTAGGGCGCGGTTATCGGTCATTCAGATTGGCTTGGGCCATCTACTAGCAGTAAACTCTGGGCACGTCTCTTAGGAATAGGGCAAGGTTATGGGTCATTCAGGTTGGGTTGGGTCAACTACGCTAAACGCACCGAAGCCCCGAACGCTCCCCCTTAGGAATATGGGACATTCACTTTGTTTTAAGCTGTCTACGCCAACAGAAAGCACCGAGCACGCTACCTTAGGGCTATGGGACAACTACAAACGTGTGCACCGAGCGCGTTCCATTATGGATTGCAGTCGGGTAATGGGTCATTCAGGATGGGTTGGGATGGGTTACGCCAACCGTAAGCACCGTGCGTGACCTCTTAGGATTGCAGTCGGTGTATTGGGTATTCAGGTTGGGTTGGCCCACATACTAGCAGTAAGCTCAAGGCACGTCTCTTAGGAATAGGGCAAGGTTATGGGTCATTCAGGTTGGGTTGGGTCGGGTCAACTACGCCAAACGTAAGCCTCGAACGCTCCCCCTTAGGGATATGGGAGGTTCAGTTTGTTTTAAGCTGTCTACGCCAGCAGAAAGAACCGAGCACGCTACCTTAGGGCTATGGGACGTTCAGGTTAGGTTGGGTCAACTACAAACGTGAGCGCCGAGCGCGGTCCATTATGGATTGCAGTCGGGTTACAGTCGGGTAATGGGTCATTCAGGCTGGGTTGGGGCAACTACCCCAACCGTAAGCACCGTGCGCGACCTCTTAGGATTGCAGTCGGTGTACTGGGTATTCAGGTTGGGTTGGCCCACGTACTAGCAGTAAGCTCAAGGCGCGTCTTTTAGGAATATGGCGAGGTGGTGTTGCCATTCAGGTTGGGTTGGGTCAACTACGCCAAACGTAAGAACCGAGCGCACCCCCTTGGGATTGTTCTGGTTGTGGGTCATTCAGATTGGGTTGGGTCAACTACGACAAACGTAAGTACTGACCGCACCCTTCAGGATTAGGGCGAGTTCACGAATCATTTAGGTTTGGGATGGGCCATTTAATTGTAAGCCGAGTCCACATATTATAGAATTATCACCGGGTTGGAAGTCATTCAGGTTTGGTGTGGCCCATTTACCCCAACAATAACCAGAGTAAATCTCTCGCAGGATTAGAGAGGGTTATAGATGAAACATGTTTGTTTAGTTCGTCTAAGCTAGCCGCAAGCTCTTGGTCCGCAAGACCTTGAGATTAGAGAAGGGGTGTAGGTGGTTTATAACATCTACACCCACCTTAATCCCCGAGCCTGCCCCTTAGGATTAGCGCTAGGTTTTGGAGTTTAAGATTGGTTTTAGACGTCTACGACAACCATAAGCCTTGCGCACAACCCTTAGGATTAGAGGAGGGCTGTAGGTGATGTAGGTTGGCTACGAGTGTCGACTCCAACAGTAAGCCCTGCGCGCGTTCCTTGGGTTTAAACCGCGGTTAATCTGTCGACGCCAACCGTTTGTGCTGTCCCTGAGCCCGTTTTCTAGAATGGCATTCATGATTTTCTTAGGATTTGCTGAATATTCATAATTTATACATGTTTTACCTCCTCTATGCTAACCGTAAGACCTGCTCGCATCCCTCAGAATTAGGTGCAGGTTTTTGGTGATTCAGGTTGGTTCGTTCCGTTCGCGGTAACCTGGTCGCGCTGCCCATGCGTCAATTTCTTCTAGAATTAGCATACGGTTGTTTGTGATTAAATTTGGTTTAACCGGTACGTCAGCGAAACGCTCTTTGTTAAATGGTCATTTGCATCGTGTCTTGAAAGAGCTCGAGGTAATTAGTAATTACAATTAATTTAGGTTGTCTAAGCCAACAGTAATTCACCGCTTTGAAGGACATTCAGATTCCCTCTTCAGGTTAGAATTAGGTGCAGGTTTTTGGTGATTCAGGTTGGTTCGTTCCGTTCGCGGTAACCTGGTCGCGCTGCCCATGCGTCAATTTCTTCTAGAATTAGCATACGGTTGTTTGTGATTAAATTTGGTTTAACCGGTACGTCAGCGAAACGCTCTTTGTTAAATGGTCATTTGCATCGTGTCTTGAAAGAGCTCGAGGTAATTAGTAATTACAATTAATTTAGGTTGTCTAAGCCAACAGTAATTCACCGCTTTGAAGGACATTCAGATTCCCTCTTCAGGTTATTTGTGATCAAATTTTCTTTATACTGTCCACAAAAAGTTATTTGCCTTCCGCAAGACCATGCCTGTCATTTCTTAGGCTTGTCTGAAAATGCAATGCGCTGGTTTAAGCCTTGTACGTGGTAAAACCATGCACATTTTAATGCATTCAAAGTTGAATAATAAAGTTAATCGTTAACGGTATATCTCTCGGGCAAGTTTTCTCCTGAGAGTTCATGCACCTGAAATGTTCCAGTGCATTATGAGTTGCCTATCGTTCAGGGGAAATTTTGTATGTTAGACATACTAAAAGGGCGTTTAATACTCAGTCGATTAACTATTTCGTTTAACTTCTCTATCGCAACGTCTCGTGGTTGTCGTTCAGTTCTTATCGTTAAACTTACAATCCTGGTAACTCCGTTAAGTGTAAAGGTTGACTCAAAATAAATGTTGCAAACTTATCGGACATGTAAACTGTCGAAAATGATCAATCATTACCAACGAATGCATAAGAAATCACATATAACAAGTGACACATTTGCCATTGCCCCTACATAATAGGCAACTTATCTTGCAGAGGTGTATGGCAGGAACATGTTCTGATGCAATGAGTGTTTGTGCCGAACATGGTGCAAAATAAGTTTCCCAGCAGTCGGGGTTGCGATTTTCAAAATTGCATATTGTAACTTAGGTAAATGAAATTTCCTACCACATGTTCATTTGGTAAAAGTTATCATCTTCCAAAAAAATGTAATCACCTTTCACTAATTACGTGCCCTAGAAGAGTTATTCTAGATAAAAGTTATTCTAAACTACGGTATATTCTTCACCCAGTGCAAACACACAGTATCTCTTTCTTTCTTTTCTATTTGTCTCTTTCTCTCCCCGCTTTCTCTTTTCGCTCTTCATTTTTTTCAATTTTCTTTCTCTTATTATCTTTTTTATTTTTCTCTCTTTCCCTCTTTTTCTTGCCTCTTTCTCTTTTCCTCTTTATTTCATTTAGTTTTTCTCCCTTTCTCTCATGTTCTCTTTCTCTTTTCTATCTTCTTACTCCAGCTGGGCGCAATGTTCACAACTGTGTAAGAATAACTTTGTTAAATGAAATTTTCCATCACATGTTCATTTGACAAAAAGCGATCATCAGCGACTCTACATGCCCCATAAGTTTATAACAGTTATTCTGAACCACCTGTATTCTTCTCCCAGTGCAAACACACTTATTCTCTTTCCCTCTTTATTCCTCTTTCTACTTACTAGTTCCTCTTTTTCTATTTCTTTTTTCTTCACTCTCTTTTTATTTCTCTCTCTCTCTTTTTCTCATTTTGTCTCTTTCTCCCTTTTGCATATTTTTCTCTTTGCCTCTTTCTCTCTTTGGTTCTTTTCTTTCCTATTCTGACGCAAACGTTCCTGCCAAATGCCAGTGCAGAATACGTTTTCCAGCAGTCAGGGGTGCGATGTTCAGAATTCCATATGTGTAACTTCGAAAAATGAAGTTTCCCATCACGCGTTCATTTGACACAAAGTGATCATCAGTGACCCCCGCTCTACATGCCCCATAAGTTTATAACGGTTATTTTGAACCACCTGCATTCTTCTCCCAGTGCAAACACACTTATTCTCTTTCCCTCTTTATTCCTCTTTCTACTTACTAGTTCCTCTTTTTTCTCTCTTTTTTCTTTACACTCTTTTTATTTTTATCTTCCTTTCTTTCTCTCTTTACCACTTTCTCATTTTGCCTCTTTCTCTCTTTTCCTCTTTTTTCTTTTCCTTTTTCTTTTTTCTCTTTGTCTCTTTTCTCTTTCTCTGTTATCTTTCTCTCTTTTTCTCTTTCTCTCTTTCCCTCTTTCTCTCTTTTCTCTTTCTTCTCTCTTTTCTCTTTCTCCCTTTCCCTCTTTCTCTCTTTTCTCTTTTTCTCTTTCTCTCTTTCCCTCTTCTCTATTTTTCTCGTTCTCTCTTTTCTCTTTCTCTCTTTTTCTCTTTCTCTCTTTTCTCTTTTCTCTTTCTCTCTTTTCCCTTTTTCCCTTTTTCTCTTTCTCTCTTTCTCTCTTTCTCTCTTTCTCTCTTTCTCTCTTTCTCTCTTTCTCTCTTTCTCTCTTTCTCTCTTTCTCTCTTTTTCTCTTTTTCTCTTTTTCTCTTTCTCTCTTTTTCTCTTTCTCTCTTTTTCTATTTCTCTCTTTTTCTCTTTCTCTCTTTTTCTCTTTCTCTCTTTTTCTCTTTCTCTCTTTTCTCTTTTTCTCTTTCTTTCTCTCTCTCTTTCTCACTGTCTCTCTTTTTATCCCTCTGCCTAACGTGCGCGTTGTGCTGTTCCGCAGTGGTGTACAACTCGTCGATGCTGGCGGAGATGGTGGTGCTGAGCCTGGCTGCGCGCCACCTATACGCCGGAGGCCCACCGCCCCCGCCGCCGCCGTCGCCCGCGCCGCCCCCGCAGCCCGTCTTCGTGATCGGGGAGAAGCCGCCCGCCCTCGCGCCGCCCCCGCCCCCGCGCGACCACGACGCCGCCGCCGCCGGACACACGCGCGCGTAACGGGAAACGCGCGGCGTACCACAAGGGCCTGCTGGGATGGCAGTTGTTACGCGGAGAATCCTCTCTTTACCTACAGGTTGAACCAGGTTTAAACTGTTTGAAATAACTTGTTTTAACCGTAAACGGGGTTTTGTTCCTTCATCTTTGATTTAAACTGGCGGTTAAAACCGTTCAAGATAACCGGTTATTAAAGTAACTGGGTATAATCGAAAATCGCTTTTTGTTTCGGTTCATCTTTTGTCATAGGATAAAATACTTGTGCACAACAATGTTATTTACATTGTTACACGGACAAAATAATGTATTTTTGCATAATAGAGAACAACTCAAAGATACAATTTTACATATTTTGTCCAAATATTTCAGCTATTTCTTTTAGGCATATGAATATCAGTAAAATGCTAAAAAAATAAACAGAAAAATACCGGTTGGTGTGGCCTTTGTTCACAGCGTTAGCAATTTATCCGCATTGGAGAAAATACCACCACATTCTGAATACAGATTTATATTTTTTCTAGTTTCCAGCTTTTGAATCCAGTTTTTGAATTTAAATTCTAACCGTCATAGAAAATGATATAAACGGTGAACCCGGCTCCAAAAACGTTTTACGGTTACTACCGGTACTGCCATCTCTAGCGCGTACTTCGACTGAGGAGACGGTGGTAGCTTTAGGAGGCAGAAGGTGTACCTATTGTACAGTGGTTCAGATATGAAGACTTGACAATCGAAAGGACACTTTAAATGTTTGAATGACAAGGTGACCGCCTTGCGGCCTGCTTTAACGTCCTCTCCGACGTCCAATGTAAATTCGGGACAAGCATTCGGTATCGGTTGATGCTGTTCGAGTACTATTGAGCTCACTCGTGCCAGTGTGTGGCCAACTGGTAACAACTGATAACAAGTTGCGTAGCTAAGAAGTCATGCTTGGGGAGATGTTTCCCCTAAGCAACGAGATACAAGCTCAGACTTTGAAGTTTGTACATTGTGGGGTACATATGTAGTTCTTTCTATCTTACCGCTACAACACCGAATGTCGTCTGCAGACGAATGTATTGGCGGGTCAACGTAACTAGACATGGACTTTTCACTTCTGAGATTGGTTGCCATGTGGAGACGTTGTAATCGAATAGAGGAACTTTAGGTAGTTCTTTTATCGAACGATGGAAGTGCTAGTCTGCTAACATACTTCTTCCTGGTTTGACCGCTTAGGGGTGTCCCAAGGGCCTATGCGGGAACTTGAAATGCAGTTCTCTTGATGCAAGGTTTTCAAGGGATTTAATATAAATTCTAGAGAGACAAGAGAACACTTATATTTTTTACGCAGTATTCAAGGTGTTGTTTCAAACGCTGGGTTCATCTGTTCAACCTGTTCATCTGTTCAAATGTTATTTGCGACCATTCACTCGTGCACTGCCGTCCTGAAAATTTGAACTACTATCAGACGTTGTATAAAACTTGAATCCGCCATTGAGGTATCCACTCCTAGATAGTCTTCATGTTGTCTCTGTAGTTCGAGAGGTCACTTTCAGTTGCTTCCGGTCAAATAAATGATCTTTAAGGGCAGACGTTGTGCACACTAACCTTTTAAGGGTGTCACAGAAGCTCGGGATACAGGTTAAAAATATATCTGAATCCAATGTATCAAAATGACTGTCTGACTTCAGCTTTATTGTCTGAAGATCAGTGCAGTTTTGTCGAAAATCCTATGGAAGGATTTGTGATCCTAGCGTTTTGCGAGTTGTATGTTCTTGCAAACGAGGAAATTCATTGAATCATTACAATGACTTAAATGAACTCGGAAAGTCTTGAAGGCCTAATGTAATTCGGTCATTAAACATAAGAGATAATCTTATGAATTGTTACCATTTTTGTTTTTATATCATTTACAATAATATTTATAATTTGTTACCGAAGTCTAGAATGACTGTTAGATATTTCTACAAAATAGTTGTTTGCGAATTTCTAGTGATATCTCGAGAAAAAAGTTTACTCTCATAAACATTTTTTAAAACTTAAATTTTCTTTTATTAAGAAAATGGTCACTTTCATTTCAATTCTTTAAAAATCCAACTTCCATTTGGATGCATTTTTGTATTGAGATATTTTCTAGAGTTTTAGAATTGATATTTATTTTTTTTATTTGTAGCGTCAATAACGCATTTTACAATTTTTTTTCCAAATGTTCTAGTGCATTTCCGGAAAATTAACAAGTATCGTACACTTAAATATTATGTAGATGATGAAGCATTTATGTCATTAAAATATTGTCATCCTTATGTTGATGGTAAAAAAAGTGGTAAAAACCCTTTCTTGTCAGCATACTGTATTTCAAAGAGGGATTTTAACTCTTTCCATGTGTGAGAATGATTTTTTAGTCAAGGAAGTTGCATTGTATGTAATGCGTGAACCGAGAAAATGGAAGTAGAAACAGAAAATAAAATAAAATATTATTCCAGAAATACTGAATTTGAATCTGTTTAAAAGTATTTCACTGGTTAACGCTTTTAAAAAAAAAGAAAATATTTCTTCCAGTATTATCTGCTTTTCTTCTATTCCAGAAGAATAAGCTACTTTGCAGCTATCTTAATGTAGTTTTGAATTCTTCTATTGAATTTCATTTCTCAATATACTATTATTTATTTCAATATTTTTGCAATATCATCATGCACGTCAAATCAATTCGAATCATAATGTAAATCGAATCTCCTTTGAAATATACTTCGAATATATTTCTTCCTCTGAGTTTGTTTTAGAATGCCTGAGGTATGTTAGTGAATCAGAACCGAACCATTTGTAAGATATAAAATAAATGCGGAATTATTTATTGATTAGTCAAGATATGAATGTGTATGTGGACACTAAAAGGTTACAAAATAGGGAATTTATTTCATGGTATCATTGCAATTTCATCTACGGGTAGGTAATATCATCAGTTGCGAGAATGCAAGTGAAATTATGAATATCGTTCTTTTATGTTAATAGATTCTGACGTCTATCACGGTGCTTTATTTACTTTACTACCTGATGGATTGTATAAAGAAAATGTTATATTTTGTATACACATTTGGAAATAAATTTCATACATGACAACCTTTATTCTTGTTCTTAATTATTCTCTTCTACAATATTGGTATATTTGAGTAAGTGTTAACTTTTTAGGATGCAACCTTTTACCACCTTACAGGAAACTTTCCAATTTTCTCCTTGCGAAAACTTTACACTTGGCTATCTTCTGATAATTATTTTCCGTATGTAAGTATATCGTGTTTTGGGGCATTTTTCTTTACGGGCATTCATATTGAAACAATTTGGTGTTTTTCTCAGGTGTAAAAGTCATCACTTGTAATGCTGTAGTCCGAACTCGTTCACACGCTATTTTTCAATAATTAAAATTATTTTTTATGATTGTATTTTTGAATGTTTTATTTTTGCCAAAAATAGTGCATAAATGTTCAAAATGGCTTCCTAATTGCCCAGAAACTTTAAAATCTACTCTAGAAAGGTGAGTAATTTGAACTTGAACAAGCCACAAGAAAAAAGCGCCAAAAAATAAAAAAAAAGGTCGAAAATGCTGAAAGGCAACGAAACTACCCAGAAAAATGCGAACAAGCCAGAGATTATTCCTTCTACAATCACCTAAAAATACATTTTAAAAATTCCAAAATTGTTTGAAACCTTTTGTACAAGAAAAATGTTATACGTAAATTGAATGGATGATGAACCCAAACACAGTTGTTGGTATTCCCTCTTAGTTTAGGCTGCGCACTATTATTTGTACGAGCCACTATATTTTTCTGTCATTTGTTAGCTGCAACCCATTGCATAATGATACTCGTCCATTACGATACAGATTTCATTATGTTACAGGATCTTGACCAATCACGGAGAAGTTTACAAAACAAGTATTGGCACTTAACTATTGAGAATCATTCTACTAAATGTTTCGTTCGATTAAGTGTACATTAAAATTGCATTTAAAATTATATTATGTTTTTCAGTTTTATTTTCTTATATTAGTAGTACTTTTTCGAGGAATATTATTTAAAAGAAATTGAATCGTAATTTTACTTTGATCCTATTTTACTAGTGCAGCGGTAGTTATTGCGGGGAACATTTGACTGACGTTAAGATCTTTTTTAAAATTATTTATTACCTGTGCAATTACATATACTTTTTCAGGAGTTTGAAAACTTTGCATTGAACATTGTGGGAAGATACCAGAGCTTTATTTTGAGAAATTATGAATTTACTAATTTTAAAAATAACTAAAATAAATAAGTAAAGACAGTAAAATAAGAGTTATTGAAATGTGTGTGGGGTATAATAAAAGTTAGAAAAAATATTTAAAGGTTAAGTTGAGAAGATACTGAATTAAACAGAATTAACATTTGCATTTAGGAAGGCGCAAAATGTCTTTGGGAAAGTGTGAACGAATACGAAGAGCAGAATAATTTTGACCTAGTGTAAAGTGTTGAGATGCAGGACAAAGTGATAATGTATTAAAGAAATTTTGAGTTTGGTTAATTATAAATATTTTAATAGAGTCAAGTTGAAGCTCTCTACGGATTTGTTTATTTGAAATAAACCAATCTGCTTTTAGTACTTTTCTTAGGAATTTATTTTGTATAATTTATGTTTTCTTGATGTTAGTAGATGAGGCATTTGATTCCATTAGAATTCCAATTAAGGAGTGATATGTAATTTAAATCAGTAGTGAAATTAGTTGCCACAAAGAAGAGATATGAGAATATTTCTTATTAAGGTTTGAATATGAGGTATAATTGAGGAAATTACTTATTGAACTATGTTGGAAATTAAATAGGAATAGTTTTAAATGTTTTTTTTGTTTTGAAGCATTTGAATAAGATTTATGTATGAGGAGATATGTGTATTCCAATAATTGTAGAAGAATCTTGTGTTGTATAAATGATCAAGGGACGGAAAATTGTGATTGTTTAATTACGGAGGGGAGGTAATGAATTGCACAGTGTGTAATGTTTGTGGGTTTGGAAGACGAAATTGATTTGATTTAAATAAATCTTTGAGTTTTGAAACCTCTGTAGTTCGCAGTATTCTGCCCGCCACAATTGACACAAACAGGCAGAGTTGATTTAGGAAATGGGCAATTGGAATAATGATGATTTTCTTTAATAATGATGTGAATGTGAGGTGTTAATCGACAGTTTGCGTGAGTGGGATTAAATCTCTGGCATCTTTTTCATTGCAATGGGAGATTATTTGTAATTTTAGCTTGAACTTTAATTATACTATGATATAACTTTTCTAGTTTAAAATTTTTGAAGCTTCACGGTTTTTCATTAATTCTATTGAAAAAAATTGAATTGGTTCGTGTTGTTTATTTTACTAACGATATACTTTTTGTTCTGGAAAATATAACCTTGTCAGCGCATTAAAAATTATTTCATTAGTATAACAAATTGTAACACCTTTAAATATGACAATAGAAGCTTTGGGATCACTGTATGAAAAATATTGAATATTATTAGTATCACAAAATATTTTATAGTCTTTAAAATCATCGATATTTTGAAAGATAGTTTTTACATTATTTTTTATTGTGTTCGTTGCAAATTCACGTTTAACTATATGTTGGAAATCTGTCAGAAAGTTTGTAAAGTTATATTCATTGGAAACAATTATTGGTGGAATCTTATTGGTTTGAGATCCATCTTAACGTTCTTGTAAATTAGATAGTGTAGCATATTTATTGTGAAGAGGTGTAGGTAGATTAGAAGGATTTGAGATATTAAGGGCCAGTCTTTTACCTTTAAAATGAAAAACTGATTCACCTTCTCTCTTTCTTGAATCATTTTTGTTTTGTATATTGTTATCAAAATTGTTGGTTTCAACTGGGATGGTTGAATTTCAACACGTTGGATTTTGTGGAGAAGGTTGTACAGTTCGCGATTCATTAGCTGAACTGTTAACAGGGTTGTGACATGAAGGTAAGGGAATATTATTTATAGATGGCGGTTGCAGATTATCTGAGACACAGTAAATTTCACAGTTTGACACATCTGAAGTTTGCACAATTTGTTGGAATCATAGATGAATCGCTTCGTTGGATCCTCCTTGGTCACTGAAATGTTGAATTATCTGTGAATGATTGTTGAAATGTTGAATTATCTGCATCTGATGTTCGTTGTTACAATTTTTTTCCCTTTATTGCACCCGAACAGTGGATAAACCACTTTACAGGTCTGAAATTGAGTACAAACACTAACCAAATAATACCATAATTACTAAAAAAGCACCGAGGTACTTGCAAAATAAGCCAACTCAACCCAATCTCACTTGTGAGAGGGAATCCCCTCTGGGAACCTCATTTATAAGGATCTTATGCACAGGGCAGTGGTGTGAAGGGAGTGGGAAAGGGGGCGGGGAGCGAGCTTAGGATTACGTGTTTATGATGTTTACGGAGGTCTGAATTGATCTTTGGGGAGGCGGGATTTGATTCTGGTTGGACCGTTACTGGATTTTCCCAGTTCGTTAAGTCTGGCACCGGGAACTAGGTTTAGGTTGGAGAACAATTTTTTTGATAATGATGAAATGTGGTGGGTAATGGTATCGATGTTCAATTCTCTATGGAGCTGATTATTGGATACATACCACGGTGCGTTAACCGCCGTTCGGAGGATTTTGTTTTGGAAAACTTGAAGCCCTTTTAAGTTTGTTTGTGCAGCACCTCCCCAAACAGGGCAGGCATATGTTAGTGAAGGTCTAAGTGCAGTTTTATAAATATGGAGGGTTATATCAGTTTGTAGCGCTGATTTACGGTTAATGAGTGGATATAGGTTGAAGAGAGCAGCATAATTTTGTTCAGCCTATGGGTAATGTGAGGTTTCCACGTGAGACGGGTGTCTAGAATTGCTCCTAGGTATTTTATGGGTTTGTTGGATGGGAGCCAGGGAACAGGTGAACTTCCTATTGTGAGTGTAGGAGTTGTTACAATTGAACTTCGTCTGCATACATTGAAGTATCTTCTTCAATAAGGAAGTACCGGAACTATCACTGACATGACACCCGGTGTATCCAATGTTTGAAATGAAGAACCATCCATACAATGGTAGCTGTTCGAGGCACTGGAACTTATTATTACTTTTGATCCTTACAGTTTATATATTTAATAGTTTTATAACACGACAAATTAATGTAATATATTGTGACATACCAATATGTCACTGAATATTGTACAATATTTATTTTAAATGTCGTCAATTAAAGGGGATAAATTATGTGAATATGCTAGCATAGCAACGGTAAGCGAGCCGTCGTCAAGGTCAACATGTTCATGGAGTGACAATCGCGGAGACGGCTAGCTAATTCTATATAGAATTCTGGGATTGGCCGAAAAAGCAGTGACAGTCGTGAAGACGGCTAGTTCGTTTTGCAAGAAATTTAGAGATTGGCTAGGTACGAAAGTATATCAAATGTTATCTGCAAATAAACAATCGAATTTATGAACCGAGCCGAGGACTGAAAGAATACGAGAGACATTCATTCTGACTGATGCCGTGCTCATGAACGGATCGTGCTCCAATTAATGTTAGGAGTTTTTATTTCTTCGGGGACTTGTAAGCATCTACTAGGGAATGGATGTTGAGAAAACATCAAAATTGGAACTCTAAGTGCGACAGTGGAACTTAAAATATTTCATGTGAACGAGTTGGAGGGACATTGAGGGCTTGGGCGAAGTTGGACTGGAAGTGATTGGACTGGAATATTAGCAGCAAATAGTTTATTGATTTGATGAACGGTGATTGAAGTGAGCTTCCGAGAAAAGAAGAGAGAAGATGGTGTCTGGACCTGAGGACGGCGGCGTCCATTTCGGATGAAGGTGGCCGAAAAAAGCGCGCGAAGACATAAGGTTGGAACGGTCATGACAAACATTTAATTTTTATTTTGGGTAAAGTTATACAATATAAATAATTGTTTTAAATTGTTTAATAAATTTCCATGTTTTTGTGAAATGAATATATGATTTTTCATTGAGCCAATTCTAGCAATAAAGTAGCAAGATAGATAGATATTTCCTTTTCAGATTCCTCGAGTTATTTTGTTTGAGTATATAAATTGCAGTTTATTTCAAAATGGCGCACCAACTGGGGCCGATTTTCTTTTAAATTAGTCAGATTATTTCAATATTATCGTAATATTAAGAAACTCAGAGAAGCAATATATACAATTAGTGAGAATTTAGTCAAAACCACCTGAATCTTTTCCACGTTAAGATCTGAAAAATCATTTTATGCTATATGTTCGGCCGTGTGGTTGTCCTTAAAAATCTGTCACTTCTTTTGTTTAAAATGTCTAGTGAGGCAGAGATGGAGTTGACACCTCCAGAAATAAGAGATATTGTGAAAATAAGATCAAATAAATGTTATTTACAATGTTCAATTTCTTTATTTTCATTATTCATATTGAAAACAAACTATTTTAATGAGTTGTCTTTTGGTTAATGGAAGTAAGTATGTAATGGTAGTAAGTTAAAACAACATTTGTACTTCCTCGCAGGCGGAATGGTACACCAAAGCCAAAGCCACCTGCAGCAGGGTAGGGCAGTGGTAGCTCGTACTTAGATTGCACGGTTGCACAACCCCCAGAAAATGAAAAAGATCTCATAATATCTTAGTAATATAAAATTTCCTTTTAATGACATTCAATTTTTAAGATATTGCAGCAATATCGATGTGTACATGAAATCATTCTGAAACCAAAGAACCAAAGAACTGACGCTCTGTCCGGTGTCTGGTGCCTTGCCAGGAATTGCACCACGCTCTTGGCTGTATTACTGAATTTTCTGAATTTTACTCTTTGGTTCTTTGATTTAACACGGGGAACATACCTTTTCGTGGCGCAACTAGCCAAGTAGCGATGTCGCGCTGTGCGGCGACGGAGTGTGTCTCAGGAGAATACCCATATTCTGTCTTCGTCTGACTCGCTGTAACATAGTTTCATGAATTTCGCTTGTTATTGAAAGAACACAAGTTCGGTCAATTATTGGCGATATTCAATGCATTGTTTGGAGAATTTGATATTATGATATTTGGAGAATTTGTTTTTATTTGATATTAGGTTTTTTTGATTCAAAACGTACATTTGATGTGTTCTTTGTGTAAATATTTCTGGATGGAAGTCCCTTATAGTGTCTCGCGGAAGCCAGTGTGGCTGCAGCTTGCCTGGTTTATGAACGTTCATGTGAATACGAATGTGTGTCGAAGATCTCTCATTATTACCAAATACAGCATGGTAATGAAGTTTTAGAAATAAAATAATTTTATTTGTGTGAAATGTTTCGAAGCAATAGTGCTTGTTACAATGTGCTGGAGTCGAACTTAAGTGCCCAGTGGAAATCAAAGCCAGAACCACGTGCGCGGGAGGTTTATATACGCAGACACGACGCATAAAATTATGTATGTAGTGTTTCAATATAGACTTTTATTGCACTTAGTTGATTGATTTGATTTGCTTACATTTTTATTATGTATTCGTATTTTGAATTTTGGAAATTACATTTCCGTCATTCGATGGAGGTGCAACCTTCAGTCTCTTGGCACACCAGCCGCCACTGGGGTAGGGTAGGGAGCTGTCCGCTAGATGGCCTTGGCTGAATACTGCACATCAACTGCCACGAAACGATTCAATGTAAACATTAACATATAAAAGTTACCATAAGTCGTAGAAAAAGCACGGTATGAAACTCGTTGTAATGGGTATTAATACTCGTGAGAAGTTAACGATACTCGGTCGTTCTCCGCTTGTATCGTAATATCACACTCGTGTATTAATACCCATTATTACATCATCGTTTCTTAATGTACTCTTGTAATTGCATATTTAAAAACATAATAGAATGCATGTAGAAGCATGATTTGGAAGATGAATCGTCCTGCTGTTCAAGAACTATGAATTTGATTAAGGCTACAGTTTGTTTACTTTTTCTCACGTAACGTGAACGTACGTCATATTTTGGAAGGAAAGACGCATGCAACAATGCCGGCAACATTCTTTTATTTCTAGTACTAACAGGAGTCGAGAATCTTGTAGATAGTTGTTCTCAAAAGATCAAATAGTATTCACATTTTAAAGCAAAATACGTTTACAAATTTACGAACGTAGAAAACGTACAAATTTCGTTTGTGCGTTTCTACCACAATGGAAGTATTGAAGTTCGTTTGTTACACAGTCAGCGGTCGAATATTCGTTGAAGTATTGTAGAATACAATTCTACAGTCTTCTTACTACATCCTTTCCTAGAAAATAGAGTAACTCGCAATTGTTTATATTTGAGAAGAATATTTTTGTGATGTATTTTAGGGGGGGAGAGTCATACTTACATGTTATATATATTTAAGTACAGGATTTATATGCGGGATATATATGGCATATATTTTCTCGATAGATATTTTAAATGATATTCTTTTTTAAATAAATATATGTTTTGTAATTCATTACACTAGTTCGATGAAACGATACGAAATATATTTCAGTCGAGAAAAATCGAAGTCAAGTAGAAAGTGAGAAACAATTGACAATGTAAAAACGTGACACCAATGTATCGTGACATTGGTGTTCGGGTCGATGACGTATTCACAGAATCCTCCCACCATCCTTCATCATTCTCCCCGGGTGCCAAGAAAGGGCTGAACCCCAAAATGAAGCCTATTCAAAATACACATCTCACCGGAAGCAGATCCCTTGTCGTCCTCAACGAGATATCCATTACAAAACCCACAGGCAGAATCTCCAGGCTATTTACATAGCCCGTGTTTCGTGAAGGGGGAGTTCAGCAAAGTTAAATGAGCGACACACCCAGAGGCAAGAGTTCACCAAGTCTAAAATATATACATCCTTCACTTTTTCATGCTAATGAACCAGCTCTGCTCCGCTCCATTCGACCGGTAGAATTATGCGGTGCTCATTGTTTCACGGTTTCAAAAGCGTATTGTGGCGTCGGGCGTCTTTTGTCATCCGCGACTCGCGTAGTTCCCGCGTTCTCCGCTCGCCGCGCCACCGTCAAGCGCGCCGCCGCCACCGCTGCCGTCACGGCCTGCTACCAGCGAGCCCGCGGGAGCTCTGTATTGCACCTGCAACGCGGCGGGTAGAGGAATATGGCTGCTGAGCTGTAGCGTGCTGCGGCCCCGCTGCGTTGTTGTTTTTTTAACTCGTGTTTCTTGTGAGTGTCCGTTGTTGACGAAAAGCGTGTCACCTCCCGTGTGCTCGGCGAAACCGTCGCGGAAGGAACGCGAAAGCAAACGGCAGCGAGAAATCTCCAACTATAAGATTGCAGTGTCAGGGTCGTCGGGAGTGTCAAATCAGGTGAGTTGAGTGACAACGTGACGTGACAGTCGTAAGCTCCCGTCGTGCTAGCGACTTGCCGGAGTCCGCGTGTTGTGCCCTGCTGTGTGGTGGAATCGTGCCGGGTTATAATCCCGCGTTGTCGCAGCTGCTGGCATCTTGCGGCGAAACGCGGAAAAGTGTGATGTGTTGATTGTTGTGGCGACGACAACCAACCGATATCGAAGTCTCCCAGTCTGTTCGCGGCACGTGTGCGTGTGCGTGTGCGTGTGTGTTTGTTAGTGTGAGGTGTATCGACCTTTCGTGTGTGGTGTCCGGCGTGTGGTACCCGGGTCGATCTGTCAACAGTGCGTGTCCGGAGTTGTGCTCGACGACACTTCATCGCCAAGCCAAGGTGAGTGCCCTGTTACCTTCACTTGTTCGTTCTATCTGCAATTCATACTCCCGCCGCTAGTGTGTATCGTAGCAACCGCTCCGGTCCTGCGTTGACGGTACATTGTCCCACGCGGTATCAGGTCCTGCGGCAGTTTGTTGTGATTTGAAATGGAGCCGCATTGCGAAAAAAAAAGTTGTGGCAGCGTTTTGCCGCAGTACGTGCTACCGTCACTGCGGACGCAAATCTATCGAGAAGGAAATGGGAGATTGAAATAGAGAGAATAAAAGAGGTCAACGAATGGAAAGGGGGTCGTAAAGCAGAAAAAAAAGTAGAACAGAGATGGAACGTGGGTCGATTAGCGAAAGTTGTAATGGATTTAGGATTTTTTGGTTCTAAAATCCCTAATTTAGGCGTCTACATGAGGCTCTGAAAATGCAATTATATGCTGTGTCATTTCTTAAACAGTGAAACATTTCACCAGAAACTGAATATAAGATTTAAAAAAATATTTGGATGACAATTTATCTTACAAAACAATGGGAGAAGTAAAACATTTTCCTCTTATTTGTCGTAAATCTTTTACCATCATATTTAAAGAATTCTGAATCCTTAATTTTCCGAGATTCTAACAAAAATGCATTAGTGAAAAGTGCTAAATGCAAATAGCCACATTCATTTCACTTGTGTGTGTGTGTGAGTTTAAATGCGTGGCAAATACACTTAATGTTTTCATTGTGCAACTCTGCCAATTCCTCTCACTTCTTGAATAGGCAGTTTGTATAAAGTGACATGAAAATAACTTTTCTCGCACAAATTTTATGTTAGTTAAAACTGTTTGGTTAAAAACGCGAGAATCGAAACATTTATGGGACAAATAGCATGTGCAGTTCGTAGATTGTTGTAGAAAAAAAATTTCATGCTTAGATTTGTTCCTCGTTTATAAACCTAATAGAACATAGCTGTTAAAAAAAGTATACTCCTTAAATTATTATTTATAATTCGAGAAGTATATGTTTGTTTGTTGGTTTATTTTCTTGTGCGTTGTTTATCTCTTGTTTTCATTCACACGCAATAACAATATGCGCTATGAAAACGGTTGTTTATAATGTCAATCCTTCTTTGCTTCTAATGTTATCAAGAACTTAGCTGGTTTATAGAGTAGACGGAAAGGCAAAATATTGGAGAATCAAAAAAGAAAATGAAGTTCCAATCGTATGTGTCTATATGTCCGAAAATGAGTAATTACAAGTTACCCACATATGACTTCAGATCTTAAAGCTGAACCACTAAAGCGAGAAAATAATTAGTGATTGATGCTATCCACACATGCCTACTTCCTGCCTTTCCCTTCCCTTTCCACATCCTTTCTTCCTCTCCTCGCCCCTCTCCTCCCTTCTACCTCTTTTTCCGCTATCTTCACTAGTGTGCATTGTGCCCTCTTCTTTAACCCACGATTTTTGTTAAAAATATCTTCAATCGTATGTCCTGTTATGCTGAGTGTGTTTTAAACAGGTGCCTAGATCTTACAACTCATTACAAGTCCATTCCTTCTAAATCTGCTTCTCTCATCAACCCCTGCTAGGCTAAACGGTCTGAACGATTGGAACGATCAACTAGATTCGATGCTAATGAGGGAAGAGAAATTAAATGGCCTGCACGATACGATACATACGTTTCGAAAAGAGTATGTATTTTCGTAATATAAAAAATAGAACTTGTAAATAAGATCAAAAATTTGCATGATATTTACCATTCCTAAAATGGTTTTATTTACATGAAGATGCAGGTTCAAATACAAAAATTCAAAGTGACAAGAGTCATTACGTCAATATTTAAACACAAAAGTTCCAAATTTTTCCGTCAAGTGTTCTTTAAATTTGACTTCTGTTTTAACTTAGACATTTGTGTGAAGTTAGAAGCGTATTGTTTTATCAAGTCTTCGTTGAAGGACCCTTTGCATTCCAAGTTATTCTTATTTTTACTTTTTCACATATTACTTACGTAGTATAGAGAGAGAGATTCCGAAAAAGTGCACAATTATTGTTAGTCTATGTAGTAAATAACTTCCTTTAACACGTGTTGTTAGAATCCACCTTTTGCTGACCCCCTGATACTGACACCGATCTGTCAGTCTGCGAACAACGCTATTGGCCCGTTTGTTAGGGGACTGCGCGACATTTGCCTGGTGATGATTGGAGAAAACTCGGAAAACTACCGATGAGAGCGATGGCGATGGTGTAGCGGTTAGCGTATCGGACTGCTGTACCCAAGTTCGCGGGTTCAAACGCGATCGAAGCCGTGGATTTTTAAGGGCGAAAAAAATCCTTTGTACGCCTTCCTTCGGAGGGGAAGTAAAGCCGGCTGTCCCTTGTAGTAGATTTTTTCCCCTAGGGCGTTTATCCAGCCGACAGCCGGTTGCCCTTTACGTCCCGAAGGGACGCATACTCGACCATACACTAGACAAACACTTGCGGGCTCCTCTGGTCTGAGGTCAGCAGAACGCGAGGCCCTCCGCGACAACACACACACAAAGTCAAGGGACAAACAGCCATGCCCAAGGCGGGACTCGAACCCGCGACCCTTCGGACCGAAGCGCTGAGTCGGTACTCGCTCTTAGCCACCTCGGCCATCCAGGTCGGCTGTAGTAGATTTACTGCATGTAAAAGATACTCAAGCCTAAATGAAGCCTCTGAGCTAAATTCAAATCGCCTGTTTCGTCGCCGAAGTAATACCTTCTTTCTCTTGTTGAAAGGAGTGTAACGAAATTTGCGTGGTCAGACGGAAGAGCAGGCCTCATGGCCTGAGTCTCGCCACGTAAAATAAGGCAAATTCAATTCGATGAGAGCAGCCGATCGCTAGAATTCTCCTCCAGACAGCGACTGAGCTTGAGCTCCCTAAGTAGGTAGTGCTGATAATGTTCCCACTGACGGGGCTCGAACCTTAGGACCTCCGGTCAGAGGCATGCAGTGACTCCCCTAAGCCGGTCATTTCCCGCCTCAAGGCTTGCGTGCACGCGCGCGTGTACGTGCGTGAGTGCGTGTTTTTGTGCACCACGCGTGTCGAGGTGAGCGTCCTAAGGGTTGGGTGAACCAAGATGCACGAAACGTTGGAGCTGTAGACTTGAGCGTTGGCCACGCACAGAGCTTTTTCTTCGTTTTTTTTCTATTTCTTTTTCTATGTCTATTTCTTTTTCTTTGTCTATTTCTTTTTCTTTGTCTATTTCTTTTTCTTTGTCTATTTCTTTTTCTTTGTCTATTTCTTTTTCTTTGTCTATTTCTTTTTCTTTGTCTATTTCTTTTTCTTTGTCTATTTCTTTTTCTTTGTCTATTTCTTTTTCTTTGTCTCTTTCTTTTTCTTTGTCTATTTCTTTTTCTTTGTCTCTTTCTTTTTCTTTGTCTCTTTCTTTTTTCTTGTCTCTTTCTTTTTTCTTTCTTTGTCTCTTTCTTTTTTCTTTCTTTGTCTCTTTCTTTTTTCTTTCTTTTTCTTTCAACTTGAAATTGATTCAATAAGATCTATTGCAGAATTCTATAAAATGTCGGAGAAGTAGTCGGGATAAAATGGAATTTTGAGGTTGAATAGATTCCGGAAACCCGAGAATTGTTCCTATATCTCACTTCCTTTTTCCCTTCTTTTTCTCATCATATTCTCTCTCTCCTTTCTTCTCTCCATCGTCTCTCTTTCTTTTTCTTTCCTTATTCTCCTCTCCGTCGTCTCTCTTTCTTTCTCTCCCCTCATTCTTCTCTCTATCGTCTCTCTTTTTTTCTCTCTCCTCATTTTTCTCTCCATCGTCTCTCTTTTTCTCTCTCCTCATTCTCCTCTCCATCGTCTCTCTTTCTTTTTCTCTCCTCATTCTTCTCTCCATCGTATCTCTCTTTCTCTGCTCATTCTTCTCTCCATCGTCTCTCTTTCTTTTTCTCTCCTCATTATTCTCTCCATCGTTTCTCTCTCTCTCTCCTCATTCTTCTCTCCATCGTCACTTTCCTCTTTCCACTGCTTTCTTCATTCCCCTCCCTCCCCATTCCTTTACCTCTTTCTCTCTCTCTCTCTCTCTCTCTCTCTCTCTCTCTCTCTCTCTCTCTCTCTCTATGTCTCACTGACACCCACATACACGCACGAACACATAAAAAGACACCCGCGTCGAGTGCCAACCTGGCTGTACTACTCTCGGTGCCGAGTCAGCGCGTTGATGTCGCTGTGTTCTGCAGCCGCTTCTTCTCATGTTGCGAGGTCCTGCCGCTGGCGCGCTGTCGCGGGTCGAAGCCCCGCGCGCGCGCTTTGCCACTTCCGGTGCGCTAACGGAGCGGGCGGAGCGCGGGGCTCCTGCGGTTCCGGTGGACTGCGTTTTAACGGTTGCATCGCGACACGCGCTCCTCCGCAGACGCCCTCTCACGGTCTCGCCATCCCCTCTCGCTAAAAATTATTTATAATAGTTAATATTAATTTAATATTAATACTAATATAATATATATATATATATATATATATATAATATAATATATAGTATAATATATATAATATAATATATATAATAATAACATATATAACATATTATTATTATTATTATTATTATTATTATTAATTTTAACGGCGGCGATGGTGTAATGTTTAGCGTCTCGGGCTGTTATACCCAAGATTGCGAGTTCAAACCGTGGATTTTTAAGGGCGAAAAAATCCTTCGTACGCCTTCCTTCGGAGGGGAAGTAAAGCCGGCTGTCCCATTTGTAGATTTACTGAATGTTAAAGATCCTCAAGCCTAAATGAAGCATCTGAGCTAAATTCAAATCGCCTGTTTCGTCGCTCAAGTAATACCTTCTTTCTCCCATGGTTGGTGAAAGGAGCGTAGCGGAATTTGCGTGGTCAGACGGAAGAGCAGACCTCATGGCCTGAGTCTCGCCACGTAAAATATGGCATTTATTCATTCATTCATTCTTTGAATCACTATGTTCAACCTTCCGACTGGATGACACAGAAACAGCTGATTTACTTCAAACGCAGCTTAATAAAAATCGCAGTATAACTTGCACTGTGTTTCCATGGCTGGCGTTCTCCTTTAAAGGGGAGACGGGTCATATTATTTGATATTTGTCGTATTCAACAACATTCCATCATGTGAGCTTATCATTGTTGTTTATCGTCTCTCAAGCCCGTAATTCTTTCTAAATTGTAAAGTAACACATTTCAGTCTCTTTTAATAATATTATTTGTTATTGTATTTTGTATTTACAATTCGAATTTTGTAATGAACTACTTTACACTTGAACTGTTCTAGGAGTGTTTCGTAAACTTTAGTTTTGCATACGTGCAGCTATTGCTCTGAGGTCTGTTATATTGACAGTAGTACCATGGGTATATTTTAGTGTGAACGAATCTGTGTAGTGAATTTTCGAAAACTAGTCCTTTCCTCTCTAGATCTTTCGTATCTGGCGACCGTGAGGCAGAATTTTCGTCCTTGGTCCATTTTTTTGTTTCGAAAATTTGTATTCCATTCCTTCTATCCTCTTTAATTTCCTTTTAGAAATAAAAAAAGTTAATATCCTTTTCAATCAAAATATCTAGTGAATGTAATAAATCAACAAAGACTTAAGTGAAGGGATTCTACTAGTAGTTCTCATAATGTTCTTTCCAAATATTAACCACAATTCAAAAATATTAGATTTTTAGATTAGATTTTATTGTTAATTCTGCAATTAAGTGTAGTAACTTGGTGGCAGAATATCTTAACCTTACATACATTAAACTTACATTCAGTAAGAAAAAGTTCCAAAAAAAGTAATTAATTAAGATAATAATAATAAATAGTACATAACATCACCACGCAAACCTTACTCCACTTCACTTCACTGCACAACACTTAACTGGGACACATTTCTTTCGCATTCCCTTCCCTCCACTTCACTTCATAACACTACACTGCGCTGCACTACACTGCACTGCACTGCACTGCACTAAATGAATAATAATAAAATGATAACAATAATAATAAAGGTAATATTAACAATACTTCTTCAACTGATATTTATACTAACAATTAAACAACTTACTTTGTAGGATATACTACTAATTTAACAGTGGGAACAATATTGATACATATAACCTAATATATAATTAACTAGAAAACTAATTTCAATATGTCTTTTAATATTGGAAATATACATGGAAAATATTAAACAAAATTATGACAATTATGAAAATTTAACAATAGCTGATTATTTGGTGGACTGAGATATTTACATAAGGAAGCCATAAGTGAATTGAAGAAGAATGCTATTTCCGCGGAAAATTTTAAGTCTACATCCAGGAGATAGTTTGCATGTACTTCCAGTCTGGGTTGGTATTTTGGCTGAGATTTAATATTTTGTAGTATCTCCTATAATTTTCGTTTGTGTCGAAGCCCTTTTCGGTTTTTTCGTCATCAATGTTATTCAATTCAAAATTATGTTTCTCTTTTCTCTGATCTTTTATTTCCAGTATTAGTTCATCCTTTTCCACTACATGTGTCTTCGTTATCCACACTGGAGCAAAAATGTTTACACTTAAAGTGCAAATTCTTTCAAATGCGATCTGGAAAAGGAGAATTTAATCATACATAGATCGGATGCAGATGAAAATCCAGACAACCGTCTAAAAGATTGGATAATTTGGATAAAATTCATTAGTAAAAAGAAATAATTACATTTCTTCTTTTAGTGAGAAAAATAATTATATTTTTCTATTTAGTCTCATTTTTTTCCGACATATTTTTGCGAGGAAAAGTTTGTACGATGTAGTGTACCGTGTTCGACCGTAGCGAAGCCAGCTGGCTCGAGGCACCTCTTTTAATTTCGTTTCCTTTCAGCTTTCGCGAATTCCTCTTCCTGCATTTCCTGCGCTAATTCCCTTTGGCTCGCTGGCGCGCTGCTTGGCAGCCGAGAGGCCTCCCGCATCGCGCCCCACGGACCCACGCGCGCACACTGTGAGCCCAGTCGCTGAACTGCTCTCGCAGCATTTGCACCGCCCAGGGCTCGCAGTAAGGCCTCTCCTCTGCGAACGCCACCGCGTTGAGAGGGAGAGAGAGAGAGAGAGAGAGAGAGAGAGAGAGAGAGAGAGAGAGAGAGAGAAGGAAAGGAGTAAAAGGAGGAATGGAAAGGAGGAAAGGAAGCTAACAGTCAGAAGAAAGGGAGGGAGGGTGTGAATAAAGGAGAGGAAAGGAAAGGGAGATAGGGAATGAGGAATGAGATGAAGATAAAGGGGTAAAAATGGAGAAAGGGAGAGAGCGAGAATGGAATAAATGGTGGACTGGATAGGATGAAAGGGAGGGAGTGAATGGAAGAAAGGAGAGGAAATGGAAGAATGTGTGTTGGAGAGAAAGGAAGGAGGTAAAGCGAGAAAAATGGGGAGGAATGGAAGAAAGGGAGGGCATGGGATGGAAGGAATGGAAGGACGGGAACGGATGGAACGGAAGAAAGGGAGGGCGTGGAACGGAAGAAAGGGAGGGCGTGGAACGGAAGAAAGGGAGGGCGTGGAACGGAAGAAAGGGAGGGCGTGGAACGGAAGAAAGGGTGGAACGGAAGAAAGGAGGGCGTGGAACGGAAGAAAGGGAGGGCGTGGAACGGAAGAAAGGGCGGGCATGGAAGGGAAGAAAGGGCGGGCATGGAATGGAAGAAAGGGCGGGCGTGGAATGGAAGAAAGGGAGGGCGTGGAATGGAAGAAAGGGAGGGCGTGGAATGGAAGAAAGGGAGGGCGGGGAATGGAAGAAAGGGAGGGCGTGGAATGGAAGAAAGGGAGGGCGTGGAATGGAAGAAAGGGAGGGCGTGGAATGGAAGAAATGGAGGGCGTGGAATGGAAGAAAGGGGGGGCGTGGAATGGAAGAAAGGGGGGGCGTGGAATGGAAGAAAGGGAGGGCGTGGAATGGAAGAAAGGGAGGGCGGGGAATGGAAGAAAGGGAGGGCGTGGAATGGAAGAAAGGGAGGGCGTGGAATGGAAGAAAGGGAGGGCGTGGAATGGAAGAAAGGGAGGGCGTGGAATGGAAGAAAGGGCGGGCATGGAATGGAAGAAAAGGCGGGCTTGGAATGAAAGAAAGGGCGGGCTTGGAATGAAAGAAAGGGCGGGCGTGGAATGGAAGAAAGGGAGGGCGTGGAATAGAAGAAAGGGAGGGCCAGGAATGGAAGAAAGGACAGGCATGGAATTGAAGAAAGGACGCTCATGGAATGGGAAAAAGGACGCGCATGGAATGGAAGAAGGGCGGGCATGGAATGGCAGAAAGGACAGGCATGGACTGGAAGAACGGGTGTGAATCTAATGGAAGAAAGGAGAGGGCGGGAAAGGGCGAGACCGGAAGGTGAAGGAAAGAAAGAATGGAAAAAGGGAGAGAGAGGTTGATGAAAAAAAAATTGACGTTACTCTAATGAAAACTTTAAACATGTTTCATTTGCCCTGTCTGCGTTTGCTGCATGTGTGAGGTTTTTGTTGCCGCGTGGGCCCACTGCGGGCGCTGGCGTCGTGCTCGGCGGGCGCCTCCTTCCGGTGTCTCACGTAATAATACATCCGCCCGCTTATCCGCCGCGGGGATCGCGCGCGCGCCTGCGTGCATGCGTGCGTGAAGGGTCAGCCGCGCCAAGAGTTGCTATCAGGCGGAATCCTCGCTGCCAGCGACCCTTCGTTGTTTGTGTGGGCGGCAGCGGGGAAAGGAATTCGTACGAAAGCAGAACCCAGATAATGCTTCTTGGCTGATGTGGAACGAAATAGAATTTCTGAGAAAGTATGTGATAGTGGACTTCTGAAAGTCTAAATATTTAAATATTTTTTTCTTTTTTCTTCTCCTTATCATTTTCCCACGTTTCTTTCTCTCCCCCCTTCGCTTGTTCATTGTCTCTCCCCCTTTCGCTTCTTCATTCCCTCTCTCCCCCTTCGCTTGGTCATTCTCTCTCTCCCCCTTCGTTTCTTCATCTCTCTCCCCCTTCGTTTCTTCATCTCTCTCCCCCTTCGTTTCTTCATCTCTCTCCCCCTTCGTTTCTTCATCTCTCTCCCCCTTCGCTTCTCCAATCTCTCTCCCCTTCATCGCTTCTTATTTCTCCTTTTCTTCCCTCGCTTTTTCATTTTCTGTCTTTCTCCCATCATCTCTTTATCCTTTCTTTCTCCCATCGTCTCTTTATCCTTTCTTTCTCCCATGATCTCTTTATCCTTTCTTTCTCCCATGATCTCTTTATCCTTTCTTTCTCCCATGATCTCTTCATCCTCTCTCCCTCTCTCTCTCTCTCTCTCTCTCTCTCCTTGACTATTGTCTTATCGTAATTAAATTTTTTTACTCGTTTTCAAAATTTTCAACAATACGTTGTAAAACTACGAAGCGCATAGTTTCGCTATATCAGATCGAAAGAAGAATTTCACGTACCTGTTAAAAAGATGTGCTGTCTTGTAACACTTTGTCATTCATGTGTATATGATACACGCGGTCTTTTGTGCAGATGACAGCAATGGGCTTGCCATCTTTGTTGGTTTGTTATGATGAGTAAAAACATTGGAATATAAATAAGAACTATCAAGAGAGTTCATTGGCATTAAAGATGTGCCGTGTAGAATACGACCTTGTGTGCGAGCCTTGTCTCGCCTGCAGAGAAGCCGTCTTTCAATCCGGTTTCTCTCAGCGTGGGATGCTCTCCGCGAATGGCAGCTTATTGGATTTTTTTGATGGATTGATTTTTCCTGTTTTCGGGCGCATCAACTGCTTTGGTCATTTGTGCCGTTAGTGTATTGCATGTTTTTTTCTCGGGCGATGGCGGTGATCTTCCCCTGCTGGATGGTGATATCCGGCGCCGACCTACCGTCGGCTACTGGGGTTTCCCCTAACCAGGACTCTCCCACCAGCGGGGCACCGCCCCAGCCGGGACCAGCTCTAAACTCCCGACCGGTCTCCCGGAATATGTGATAGTGTAGTGCATGTTAGTGTAAGCGAGTGTGTAAGGGGAGAGGATAGAACAAGGAAGAGGAAGGTCAGATCGCGCGCGGTCCGTGGCCCGTTTGGTAGGGTACTGCTCCGGCATTCGCCTGGTGCTGATCGGAGAAGCCACGAAAAACTACCGATCAGAGCAGCCGGCCGCTAGAATTCTCCTCCAGACAGCGACTGAATTCGACTTAGCTAGAGAGCTAGTGTCGAAAATCCTTCCGCCGTGGGGAGTGGGAACCTAGGACCTCCAGGTCAGAGGCGCTGCAGTGACATCAGTTGATGCACTGAGCTACCGCTCCCGGTGGCAGCTTATTGGAGCTCTGCAACGGTGAACTGATGCAATTGGCGCCTGTACTTGTGACGCAATCGCGTTCCACGACCAGCATCTGCCTCCGATACCGAATGCGTGGATCGTCTTTGCCTCCGTCTTCTCAACGCCTCTGACTGCGATGCCCAGGGTTCGAGTCCCGATGGTGGTGAATTTTCGACGCTAGATATATCGTGTTCAGCCGGTGTCTGGAGGAGAATTCTAGGGACGGCTACTCCGATCTTTACATTTCCATAGATTCTTCCACCGGCGAATACCAGAAGAGGACCTTACCAAACGGGTTACTGAACACGCGCGATCTTTCTTTCCTCGTTCTATCCTTTCCCCTTACACACAGACACACATACCCTTACATATACGAGTACGATCCGTACTATACTATCACACGTGTGTGTGTGTGTGTGTGTGTGTGTGAGAGAGAGAGAGAGAGAGAGAGAAAGAGAGAGAGAGAGCGTACCGGGAGAAATGACTCAGGGCATCAACTGATGTCACTGCAGTCCCTCTGTCCGAAAGTTCCTAGGTTTGAATCCAGATTGTAGCAGGATTTTCGATTCTAGTTTGTCAGATAGGTCGCTGTCTGGAGGAGAATTCTAGTGGCCGGCTGCTCTGATCGGTAGTTTTCCGTGGTTTCTCCGATCAACACCAGGCGAATGCCGGATCAGTACCCTAACAAACGGGCCACGGACCGCGCGCGATCTTTCCTTCCTCTTGTCTCTACTGGCAGGGCAGACCCTCCCTGGCTCAAGAGGGTAGACGCCCTAGAGCCGCGTTGAATTCCAGCCTATCCGGATACCAACCTGACATTAGAACAACCCGAACGAGCGGGGTGGGGCTAAACCTTAGAGACCCGCTTTGAGGCGGCGAATTAAATCCCCCCGGAAATAAACAGATGTGTAATTCAAATGAATTAGATTGTCGCCCGTAGATCCACAATTGACAAATACTGAAGAAAAGCTTCCCAAATAATATACAGCGGTCTGGATGAGAATTCTAGCGGCCGGCTGCTCTGATCGGTAGTTTTCCGTGGTTTCTCCGATCAACACCAGGCGAATGCCGGATCAGTACCCTAACAAACGGGCCACGGACCGCGCGCGATCTTTCCTTCCTCTTGTCTCTACTGGCAGGGCAGACCCTCCCTGGCTCAAGAGGGTAGACGCCCTAGAGCCGCGTTGAATTCCAGCCTATCCGGATACCAACCTGACATTAGAACAACCCGAACGAGCGGGGTGGGGCTAAACCTTAGAGACCCGCTTTGAGGCGGCGAATTAAATCCCCCCGGAAATAAACAGATGTGTAATTCAAATGAATTAGATTGTCGCCCGTAGATCCACAATTGACAAATACTGAAGAAAAGCTGCCCAAATAATATACAGCGGTCTGGAGGAGAATTCTAGCGGCCGGCTACTCCGATCGGTAGTTTTCCGTGGTTTCTCCGATCAACACCAGGCGAATGCCGGAGCAGTACCCTAACAAACGGGCCACGGATAGCGCGCGATCTGTCCTTCCTCTTGTCTCTGCTGGCAGGGCAGACCCTCCCAGGCTCAAGAGGGTAGACGCCCTAGAGCCGCGTTGAATTCCAGCCTATCCGGATACCAACCTGACATTAGAACAACTCGAATGAGCGGGATGGGGCTGAACCTAAGAGACCCGCTTTGAGGCGGCGAATTAAATCCCCCCGGAAATAAACAGATGTGTAATTCAAATGAATTAGATTGTCGCCCGTAGATCCACAATACTGAAGAAAAGCTGCCCAAATAATATACAGCGGTCTGGAGGAGAATTCTAGCGGCCGACTGCTCTGATCGGTAGTTTTCCGTGGTTTCTCCGATCAACACCAGGCGAATGCCGGAGCAGTACCCGACCAAACGGGCCACGGACCGCGCGCGATCTCTCCTTCTTCTTCCTTGTATCCTCTCCCCTTACACACACTCACACACTAACATGCACTACACTACTACATATTCCGGGAGACCAGTCGAGAGCTTGTCGCGGCTGGGGAGGTGCCCCAATAGTGGGAGAGTCCTGATTAGGGGGAAACCCCAGTAGCCGACGGTAGGTCGGCGCCGGATCTCGCCATCCAGCGGAGAAAGATCACCGCCAGCTCCCTCGAAAAAACATGTACTACACTAACGGGACTAATGACCAAAGCAGTTGTCGCGCCCGGAAACACGAAAAAAATCAATCAATCAATATACAGCGTAGAATACTTGCCATGAAGTTCGCGCTTTATTCCTTCAACTGTTGTTCCAAGGCCCCCTGGGTATGACAGTACGAATGAAGCTTCTGGCGACGGTAGTTCAACCGAGCGAGACGTCTGCACCCTCGGAACGGAAAGAAAACAAAAGCGACGCGTGCGTGCGTCTCGAGCATAATGACTCTTCTTAAGAGTTCCATTCCGGTGGCTAACGACGTACGCCGTAACAAGGTCTGCAGACAGGTCCGAGAAGGACAATGCCTTTGCGAGACAAGCCCAGCCAGGGCACAACTGCGGATTCTGTAAACAAACTTGACACGAAGTGAAGGGAGTACTTTTTTTTTTAATTTGTTGCGTCTACACCTTGACGCAACGCGTCTCCAAGCCCCTTAAGGGGCGTTGAGCGCTTTGCACTGGGGAGTAATCCTCCATTAATGGGCTTTTACTTTTAATATTTGTCACGTCTCGTCACAGTCAGTCATTGCCTTTTATCCCTTCGGCCAGGGGCTCGACGCCGTTGGATCCCGGGGTTCCTGGCCGGTCACCCAACCACGAACCCGCGAGTCTCGAATGCGCTTAACCTTCGGGACTTCACGGAGCGTAGTAAACGCATTCGGCTAGCGACACCGGCTTCGTTCTACATTTGTGAACAAAACATAACTTGCGATACTTGAATTCATGTTGTGATGGAGTATTGAATTAAATGGTTGAATCGTCTCGGGTACGTGTGTGTTAAATTAAAATATGAAATAAATGTTAGAAAATAAAATAATCCCGACTGCTCTCCCGACATGTATGGCAGTATACGAGTGTAAGTAGGAGTGTGGACAGGACAAGGAAGCGGAACGAAAGATTGCGCGCAGTCTGTCCCGTTTCGTACGGTACTGCTCCGGCATTCACCAGGTGTTGATGGGTGAAACCATGAAAACCATCGATCAAAGCAGCCGGCCGCTATAATTCTCCTGAAAGCGTCTGAACTCGACCTAGCTACAAAAATGTAGCCTGGATCTAAAATACTCACAATGCCATCAGTTTGTTCGGCATGTAACTGTAAAAGTGAAAATAATTAAACCACAATATATGACATTTTTCAAGTTCGCCGCTTTATTTGTGATCTGTTTGTTTACTTCTTATTGCAGTACCATTCACTTTCAGGCGTTATGCTATCTACAAATCATTTCAACAGCTTCAACACGTTCTTATGACAACCGATGAGCGAAGCAACGTATTTTTAAAGTTTCTCAATTCGTTCTTCTTGCATATTGTGATTAAGTTTTTAAATGATTTGTTTTTGGTCGTGAGAGCACAGAGTAAGAGGATTTATATTACGCGTGGCCCGCACCCAACCCGCCTTAACCTGCGCCATACGGAATATTAGAATATTCTGTTGCTCCAGAAGGTGTTGCATTTCAAGGAAAAAAGACCAATTCGGCCATCAATTAAATATTTAAATAGTTATAAATTTTTATGTAATTTAATGTAATTAATTAATCAATTAAATTGAGCGAGGTTTAAATGGGGCGAAGCCAACATCAACTTCTAATCTGAACAATGGAAGGAAAAATGGGGAAAAATACAGGAAAAGGTGACTCTCGTAAATCGCAATAGATAACGTTATACACATGATAGTTCAAAGCAAATCCAGGGATAATAACAACATTTATTTTAGCAAGAAAGGAAAGTGAAACCATTTTACACAGAATTATTGAATAACAACAAACTTGTCAGACCCGAGGCCTCTTTACAAAATGAACATATTAAGAAAAAATGACAGAACTACATTGAAAGACGGGTCAATCAGCTTTTTCATTCTTGGAAGCTGAAAGAAAAAAGACATGTCGTTTCTAGCAATGCACAAAATTCCAGGAGTTCTTAACCTAAGAAACTCACAAAAATATTAAATGGAATGTTGAATTAATACCACCTTTCAGTAGTTCATCACAATTAAATAACAAATTAAATGTAAATGGCTACCAAATTACTCATAGATTGCGCTCATATACCAACAAAATTTCTAGGCATTTCCACTTTTAATAATAACATGAAATTTACTTGTTCATCTTGCTATGAATAAACACTCTGAGGCGCTATTCCAATAAATAATTCAGCTCTCTATGAATGGTGAGATGGGCTACAACCCCGCTCCTCCAATATAACGGCCACATGCCATAAATGCAGCAAGATTCAGCAAACTTGACAATTCAGAGGTTTGCTACGGGATCAAAGACGTGTTTTTAGAACCTCAAGAAAGACCCAGCACGAGCTCCTACGTCATTTTCCACGCCAGGTTCTGCTACGCGATCCATCTGATATGGAATCAACTACCAGAAAAAACTAGAAAATGAAATATTCTGCAACAGTTTCAAAAATATCTATTAGAAACGTGCAATTAAATGTGAGGCAGAGCTGCGACTCATGGCTGACGCCAAATAAGTGCTGCGAAAAAAGAAAAAAACAATGGTCAGAGCTGAGAAATCAATAAGAAATTAACTGGGTGAACATCCAATAATTGTTAAATATCATAATGAATCAATAAATAATGATCGAATCCATATAATTACCTGCTCCGTTCTGCGGAGCGTTAAAACTTACATTTAAATTGAGCTATTTACATTCTCACCTTCCTTATTTCCCCATTTGATGCGAAGTTTTTGGACGAATGATTCGCGCAGAAGATTGTATTTGCTCGATGAATGACAACCGTATTAACAGTGGATGTCACCAGTTTTATTACAGTTGATATGTTCCCACTGTAGTGCAGGGTATGGGGTCGTCTTTTGATACCAATGAGAAGAAAGATCAGGTCCTTTTGAAAAATTAACAGGGAGAGTATATTCTTTCTTAGAATTACAAAAATTGGAAAAGAATGACAGCAATCGTTAAATTGGATTACATCACACACTAGCATTTGATTCATTAACACTTACAATGATTATATTCTAAGCACAATAACAATGAAAAGACACTATCTGAAAAAAAATGAACATACACATATACCATTATGTACAAAAATTAACAGCATAAAAAAAGAATCTGGAAATAATTATCAAATAATTTCCGTACAGTACGTAACAACTCTAGTCTGGATTAAAAATGAACTTCCTCAACTTATTTACAATTACATTAAATTGTATAACTCAGTTAAAAAAGTTAGTTACAACATGAATCTAATACCTTTTTCCTAGAAATCTCACAAAGATTATGTCAGTGAATAAGTAACTAGAATGCATTATTTGATGAAATAAAAAATGTAACATCACATTAATACTTTCTTTGGCCTCGAAAGCTTTAAAATGTTAAATCAGCTGCTTTCAGTTACGACAGTCGTTGAATGAATTACACTTTCTAAAGCAGAGATTTAAATCATGTACGCCTAAAGTAACTACAGTTCACTTATAGCTTCTAGCTAATATAGCTTCTAGCTAAATTTTGCCTTATACGCTAACAAGGGAAAACGGCAATGCAGTTCACAGCAGAATGTTACAACTCACGATACCACTGGTCGTTTTAAAATCTGTCGTAGTCGTAGGAAATTTAGACGCCCGCTGCAACCAAGGTCAGACAGCTGAGTTTCCTGGCGTGGTGTCGTTTCCGCAGCGAATTCTATCCTGCGCTCAGTCGCCTTGTCTGGCAGTGTGGTCGCGTGCATATTTTCGTTTCCCAGAACGAAATTTAGTCTTCTTGCTTCAGTTGCGCGTAGTAAAGAAAAGTAGGCAAAGGGAAGGAAAAAAGCTATGAAAAAAAAAGTTACTTATTAGACGCGAATTCGCCCAAAGTTACAAGTGCATGCTATGGTGTTACATGCTATGGCACTGTAATTCGTCATTTGAAATTACATGGTACACTTATCATGGACTTTTATGATTATTCTTGACACGTGAATATAGAATATCTTATATTTCATTTACGTTAAATATTTTCATTTAGTAAATTGTAACTTCATTACCTCTAATGAGTTTTGTAGAAGACATTATCCGTCGATTTCCTCCGAAGTCCGCAATCTTCCAGAACTACCTTCACCCTACCTCCTTCGTAGGTCATAGGCAAAATGGACGAGAATTCGTTTTTTCCTCGTAATTTGTAAGAGCTTGTCGAAGAAATTCGTGATTGGTCGGTGCGTTGAAGCGAACAATTTCTGAAGCGGTGGCAATTATCTGCGCTTTCTAGTGGTCAATACAAGTACTCTATCATAGGTACAGCGCTCCACAGTGACAAGAAGTTAAATTGCAAATATTCTGGCTTGTGAACGCGAGTCAGCTGTTACAACATATCTACAAGTTTTAACACAATTAAGTATAGTTTTATAATTTTTGACTTAGCTGAAATTGAATTAACCAGAAATTAACTGTATAACACAAAAAAGAAAAAAATTAAACTTAAAACTACGTACATTAAAAGTATACGGCAGTGAATGCCGGGCAGCGCTTCTGGTTATTCCTTCAGTTGGTAAAATTTTGAAGAAAGGAATCATATGAAAAGTATAAAGAAAAATTGAGAGCAAGATCCAAAACTATTTACATTAGAGTGGCCTTCAGGACTGGAATATCGAGGAGCGACTAGCAAAGAACGCTAGTGCTCGCGTATCTTATATAGTTTTTCACAATAAATATCCCTGCTTGGGATTATTTCTTTTGAGAGCTGAGCGTCGAGCGATGATAAAATAAATTAACATTGCCAGAAACGCCGCTGGTAGCGAATTACGGTATTAAAGAGCGGTAACTGTGTTAACTAGGCATAGATACAGGAATAGACTAAAGATAATAACAGAGGTGCTATCATGTAGCAACATATCATACCTTACTATACCAAGTTACAAAGAGTTTACAATGTTTTGTTTACATACAAGCTGTTAGGTTTTTTACATCAATAAATAGTGTATACAGAATACAAACAGCATGAGTGGAAATTTACAAACAAGTTTCACCTTATAAATGAAGACACGTGACATTAATTGAATTAATAATTCATAAACAGGTGGAATAATAAAAATAAATTGTAAATTAATGGAAATAAAATTGATGATGCTGAATTCTTCATTTAATTAATACCTTGTTATATTGATTGATTGATTTTTTCGTGTTTCCGGGCGCGTCAACTGCTTCGGTCATTAGTCCCGTTAGTGTAGTGCATGTTTTTTCTCGGGAGATGGCAGTGATCTTCCCCCGCTGGATGGCGAGATTCGGCGCCGACCTACGGTCGGCTAGTGGGGTTTCCCCCTCACCAGGACTCTCCCACCAACGGGATACCGCCCCAGTCGGGACAAGCTCTAAGCTCCCGACCGGTCTCCCGGAATATGTGGTAGTGTAGTGTATGTTAGTGTAAATGTGTGTGCAAGGGGAGAGGATAGGACAAGGAAGAGGAAGGACAGATCGCGCGCGGTCCGTGGCCCGTTTCGTAGGGTACTGCTCCGGCATTCGCCTGGTGTTGATCGGAGAAACCACGGAAAACTACCGATCAGAGCAGCCGTCCGCTAGAATTCTCCTCCAGACAGCGACTGAATTCGACCTAGCTGAAAAGCTAGTGTCGAAAATAAACCTAGGACCTCCCGGTTAGAGGCGCTAGTGACATCAGTTGATGCACTGAGCTACCGCTACCGGTTGGCGTATAACGCAATGTCTTGCAATCGTCTAACACGTAAACGCAATGTCTTGCAATCGTCTAACACGTATCCCTTTACAAAAAAATCTGTGATTTTAATTATATGTGATGCATAATGTTCTTAAGGGTGGTTAGAATTTCTTGACATAGACTTCTACAAAATACATGTATAGAGCGTTTTAAATAATAAGCAATTCAGTTATATTTTTAAAAGCATGTTTAAGTCTGTGTTCTCTGTGAATACGTATTTGTATTGTTCCAGGATTTACAAATACATTCTTAAATTATGTAGTTTACAGAAAAATCTCACATATTGTGTGTGTATGTGTATGTGTTTTCTTGCATACAAAGTATATGTGCTATTTAAACATAGTAGACCTACCGCCATTTCTGAATGATTTGCTTATCCGAGGACATGGTCACAAATTTTTCGTTTCTAATTCTATCCACAAATACGTTTCAGTCCAAGTATCGTGTAATTCTATTTGCGGAGAAAAGTTTCTACGAGAGACTTTCAAACTACAGGATAATATTTCTAGTGGTTCCTGAGCGGAATTAATGTTTCTGCGTCAGGAACATTCCATTAGGCTCATTTTTTGCATACTTTTTTTTCTCGGGACAACAGCTGAGAACTTTCTCTCTAACTTTTAAAACCCCAACATATTGGGAAGGTCATTTTGAATATTAATCTCTCTTGTCACAAGTTCTTTCGTCAAATGGCGAGTTGAAATATTTTAGTTCTATGAAAATGGGTGAAATCATTTGATTTAAGACCTGTTTCAGACTTGATGTTCTCCCCGAATGCACAGAGATGTTAATTGGACGTAGTTATGTAATACAGATAAAAACTTCGAAAAACTAGTTTCGGGTTGAAGCTGTAGTTTTATTGCTTCGATCAAAATTTTGCTTTTATTATATTTCAAAAGCACGGTCAGTATTAACACTATGACGCGCTCATTCAAATCAATTACTTACTACTTAATAATTTGTCATCCGTACGGAGTTCATGAGTGTGATTTGGGAACAAATTTTGGGAGACAAGAAAAAAATTAATTCAATCTAATAAATGATTCTGAGAAATAAAAACTCGAAACGTCCTACCTTCCCACACCCACATTCACAGTCGATGTACTTGGGTTTAAATTGATATCAAAAGACTGTGCAAGGGCTGGCGTTCTATAGGAGTCGAGAATTCGAGAAGGGAAAATAAGACAGGGGTCGGATATCCCGAGGTCCGATATGAGAAGTTCTAAAGAAATTAAAACATTGCCGAATATTCAAGTGCGGTAAGGATTTATATTGAAATACAATTAGTTATTTATGAAAGGATTCTTCTAAATTAGTCCTTAAAGACTATTAGAGAACGTGTTACATACAACCTTTTTTTGTTATTTCTAGTTCTTCAAAATAAACATTTAACACTTTCATGGGTTAAGAATTGTCATTACTGTGGATGTTCTGTAGCAAGGGTGGTTGGCAGAGGGTCTTGGTACCGTTTTTAAATAATAATCGCAGTGCGCAGAAGGACAAAAGAACAAAGGTGGACAAATGAGGACAAATGGGGACAAGTGGAACAGAGAGCGAAAAGGAGGACGAAGAGGGCAAGGGGACAAAATGGGACAATGGAGAAAAAATGGACAATATTCGAAAAGGGTTATCGCTCCGTGTCGCCGTTAACCTTCTTAAAGCCTCGTCCTTAAAGACTAATTTAGAGGACTTGTTACATAAATAACTACACTTAATGTTATGATGCTACTCTGCCTTCTTTCCAAACGAGTACCAATATTTACTGGCTTTATTAACAGTAAATATTGGGTAAAGCCGACCTGGATGGCCGAGGTGGCTAAGAGCGAGTACCGACTCAGCGCTTCGGTCCGAAGGGTCGCGGGTTCGAGTCCCGCCTTGGGCATGGCTGTTTGTCACTTGACTTTGTGTGTGTTGTCGCGGAGGGCCTCGCGTTCTGCTGACTCCAGATCAGAGGAGCCCGCAAGTGTTTGTCTAGTGTATGGTCGAATATGCGTCCCTTCGGGACGTAAAGGGCAACCGGCTGTCGGCTGGATAAAAGCCCTAGGAAAAAAAATAAAAAAAAAGTACTCCGGTTATCCGGTTGAAGCATGAGGCTTGCCATGCCATCTTCACCCAACTTTCAAAGTCGTAATAAGACCATCTAGATACCCGTTACGCTGTACAAAGGACCATGGAAGTGGGTACGAGGAGATGGCTAAATGAAAAGGATTCCTAACATCCTCTAAACCCTAAGCAGGTTAAAATTACATTACGTTTGAATTAAGTCCAAGAATAAAAAAAATTAAGCTACCTTAAAGCTGCACCTGGTAACGACCCAGGAAGAGATGCGACATCGATGTTTCTAAACATTGTTGCTCAAAATTAAAACATTGATGTCAATATATCGACCCCAAACCATCGATGTTAACAACGGTGTTTTAAAACTGGATAAGTTGCAATTGAAGTTCATTTAATTTGAAATTCCCCTGTGTCTCGTTTATTAATTTTTAATTGAGATTTAACTCACAAAAAAAATCAAAAAATCATAAAGACATTAACCAAACAGATTACTCGATTCGATAATTCAATAATAATATAGGCTTCTTTATTGACGAAAACTCTGTTATATTGGTCATTCTGGACTGAAGAATGTTCATTTGATGATTATTTGAAATTGTGTATAGAATTTTGTTACGATGGACTTTTTTCCATTTGTAAAACAAGTAAAACACATCAAACACAAAACATCGATGATAAAGAAACGTTGGCTTCAAAATATCAGTGTCAAATATATCCATGATTTTATAAAAACAATCATGTTTTGTTAACATCGACATTATGTCGCATCCCTAGATGAGAGGCGACATATCTCGGCGCTCCGTTTCAAATCTGGTCCTGCCCCCTTTAGGAAGGTTTTGAATCCACGCCGCTTCTCTCAGTCACCGCCGGGTCCTCTGAAGGTCGCGTCTGAAAAGCGAGAGGGTGTGGCTCTACTCCCAGTGCAGCGGCTCCACGCCACGCCACGCCACGCCACGCAGAATCCAGCGCAACTTGTTATTTCCTCTAATTAGTCTTCATTCCCGAGCCTTTGTCAACGGCGTCCGTTGCTAGGGTAACGCAGTCTCCGCGCCTCACGCCAGATCGCGCAGCCGACAACTCGTACTTCCTCTCCCGGCCGGTAGATGGTGTTTTCGTATACTTGACGTTGTGGAGTGGTGCTTCAGGTTTTTTTTCTGCTGCTTTGAGGGACTTCGCGCGAATGTGAATATAACCGTCGTTTGAGAGAGTTTGTTTGAAATTTTGTGAGACGAAAACAAGCTTTCATAATACGGCGGAGCGGCGTGAGAGGGAAAATTGAAGTGGTTCAGTAGGGCTGAGATCAAATTAAGTAGAGATGTACGTATATACAATTTAATTATCTTAAAATAATGCTCGTTTGCCATTGAACAACTATAAGTTAAATGTAATTTCATTGCTCTGTTTGTATTCAACGTATATCGTATTGCAAGAAGTATACAAACCTTCAAAGTATACTGACCTACAAATTCGTAGTTAAAATTATTAAGTTATAATTATTATTACTACTACTTACATGTATTAAATATGTAGGTAAAATATTATTACTACTATTATTATTACTATTATTATTATTATTATTATTATTATTATTATTATTATTATTATTATTATTAAAATAACTGTTTCCTAATGAGTTTGTCTAAATTCGTGAGAAAATTTCTTTCCAATGAACATCTAATGAATCGCCCATCACGATCAGGTTTTCGTCAATTTTATCTGATCCACGGAGCAAATTCTGAGATGGTCTTTTGTTTTGTTTCTAAGCAAATGTAGTTTAACTGTTCTCACGTTTTTGAGCTTCTCCCTTCTTGTTTTCCTGATTGTGGTTGTAGAGGCGGGAGTTACCATTTTGTTAACAGTAATTTAGTTTTTCAAACGTTTTCTTCGCTTTGTCGGTTTTTCATCATTCATGGTTACATGTTCTTCATATTTATGGTTAAAAGATGGAAAAGAGATTCTAGAGGTGAAGAAAAATAGCGCAGATTGTACTTCTCTCCCATAGGCCACGTACAGTTTTTACTGTTTTTGGACAAAATAAAATCAAATCTGTCTGTAAGAATTTTTGACGGCAATAAAATATTGTATTCCCGTTATGCCTCTCCGAACGTCATATCAAGAAGAAATTTACATTCTAAAAAGTGATGTTTTTGAAGAACTTTATGAAGAGTGGTTCCAAAATTTAAGATTCCCCCTTCTCGTATACATTTAGGGTCCTCCTCAGTTACAGGATGATTTTTTCCCCCCATTTTTCTGGCTGGCAGGATGTACAACCATATATTAGGATGGGATTATATTGACAATTGTTCATAATGTATCGTTTAACCTTTATCATTAAGTTCAGAAAATGTACATGTAGCAGATCGTTCACTGTATCACTTCCTATTATTGCGATTCTATTTCCGAAATTTCCACCAAAACGTTATTTTTGCGGAGCGAAGCACGAGTAACTCCAAAAGATCGTGAAGCGATTCTTGCGCAGGCTTTCTTGCCATGCGGTGCGAGCGAAGCGGGGCGAAGTCAGCGGGGTGAGGGAAGCGGGGGGAGGGAAGCGGGGGCGAGGGAAGCGGGGGCGAGGGAAGCGGGGGCGAGGGAAGCGGGGGCGAGGGAAGCGGGGGCGAGGGAAGCGGGGCGAGGGAAGCGGGGCGAGGGAAGCGGGGCGAGGGAAGCGGGGCGAGGGAAGCGGGGCGAGGGAAGCGGGGCGGGATCACTAACCGTTAGGTCTTGGAGCGGGGGAGAGAGCGAAAATTGATTTCGTAGGACACCTGCGCCTGCACAGCTAGCTCTTTGGGGACATCGCCAAAGTTAAAGACGTCGTCTCAGCCACGAGCATCACTGATGTGGAGCGCGGAGGTCGCATCCCACCTAAAATACATACCCCCCCCCTACTCACACATAGATACATTCCCAACGGGATTGGTATAAACCCGGGTCGATGAAATTTTAAATGGGGTCAATAATAATCAAGAGATCGAAAACCGAATACGCACTTGCATTTAGTCGATACATTTAGATCATTGGATTGCAAAAAAAAATGGAGTGTATAATTAATTGTTTTCTTATATAAAGCTTCAAAAGTGTAATAATTCTTGTTTATATTTGTTAAAATTTAAAATTATAATTAGGCAGTAAAATAAAGGCATTAATCAATAAATCATTTTGTTCAGCATTTTATTTTTTATTCTTGATCAAACAGTTATCAATTCACTTATGTGCAATTATTTGTGTTACGATTATGTGGTATACTATATATTATAGAAAAATCACATTTAGGTGAATGAAGGAAATATTTTTTTTGAAAGGGGTCGATGTAAGAAAAAGGTTGGGAATCCCTGGTTTATTACTAATTTCCAATGCGCATAGTAATTGAAAGAAAATTATTCAGCCTCCGGCCTTTGCAGAGATAACTATGGTTCCGTTAGACTCAAGAATTGAGGGAAAATACATAAAAACTTACTAGGGTATAAATGAGAACTGGATGAGAAGATGGAGGTGTGGGGATAAGGGATGGAGGTGTGGGGATAAGGGATGGAGGTGAGTGGATAAGGGATGGAGGTGAGTGGATAAGGGATGGAGGTGAGTGGATAAGGGATGGAGGTGAGTGGATAAGGGATGGAGGTGAGTGGATAAGGGATGGAGGTGAGTGGATAAGGGATGGAGGTGAGTGGATAAGAGGAGGTGAGTCGGTGAGGGAAGGATGGAGGTGGGAGGGTAAGGGATGAAGATGATGAGGTAATGAATGAAAGTGAGAGGACATGAAGATGAAGGACTGAAGGTGAGGGTATGAAGAGATGAAGTTGAGAGGCAACGGGAATGAAGGGAGACGGAGGGTTTGACGTACGACTGAACGCTCCTCCCGAGGCTAGGTCCGCGGGGCGTGCTGGGCCGGGGCGCGGCGCGGCGTGGCGCAGCTGCGAGCTGCGACCGTAACGCGCCGTGGGGCGGGTGGGTGGGTGGGTGGGTGGGGGGAAGGACATTACGGGCGGTCCCCACAGGGCGCTTGCGAAGTTGGGCTGCGTCGGCGGCGGGAGAGACAAGTGCGAAGTTGCCGTCCCGTGCGGCCTCCGCAGTCCGTCACCGGCGCATCTGCCTCGGCACCTCGCCACGCCCCTTTCACCCCTTCACCGCTTCGCCCGCTCCTACCCTCCCCCACATCCTTCCCCACCCCGCCCGACCCCTCGGTTCTCCTCCCGGCCTCTCTCCTCCTCTCTCCACCATACTCCACCCCGTTCCACTCCTCCCCCCTCACACCTCCCCGTCGAATTTCTTCCCCGACCCACTCCACCCCGACCCAGTCCTTCCCCCCCACTCCTCCCCGCCCTACTCATCCCCACACTACTACTCCCCGCCCCACTATTCCCCTCACTATTCCCCGCTTCCCCGCATTACTCCTCCCCGCTCTAGTATTGTCCACCTCACTATTCCCCGCCCCACTCCTCCCCACACTACTCCTCCCCGACCCTCTATTCCCCGCCCACTCCTCCCCATACTACATTTCCCCGCTTCACTATTCCCCGCCCACTCCTCCCCGCCCCTCTATTCCCCGCCCACTCTTCCTACACTACTCCTCCCCGCCCCACTCCTCCCCACACTACTCCTCCCCGCCCCCTATTCCCCGCCTCACTATTCCCCACTCCACTTCTTCCCGCATTACTCCTCCCCGCCCTAGTATTTCCCACATCACTATTCCCCGCCCCACGTCTACCCACACTACTCCTCCACGCCTCACTTTTCCCCGCCTCACTATTCCCCGCTCCACTCCTTCCCGCCCCATTCCTCGCCACCCCACTCTACCCACACTACTCCTCCACGCCTCACTTTTCCCCGCCTCACTATTCCCCGCTCCACTCCTTCCCGCCCCATTCCTCGCCACCCCACTTCTCCCCGCCCTGCTTCTACCCGCCTCTCTGTCCCCGTCCCGTTCTTCCCCGTCTCCTTCCTCCCCGCTTCTGAGTTCCCTACCATGCTCGTCCCCTCCCTAACCTTCCCCTCCCCCTTTCTCCCCACTCCACTCTCCCCTTCTCCCTTCACTCCTCCGCACCCCGTTCCTAATTGCCCCATCCCTTTCGCCTAACTCCTCTCCGTAGCTTTCCTCTCCGTCACACTTTTTTAATTCTAAATTACATTTTAATTTACATAAAAAATAACACATTTGTTTTCAATTAACTAAACTGAAGGCTGTATTTTATTGTATTCATTTTGTATGAATTTTTGTTCATTACCTATCAGTTCAGTTTTATTAATACCTATAAGTTTTGATTATAAATTTTAATTTTTCGCAATGAATGTTTATGCAATATATCAAATTACTTATAATTAGAAGAAAACAATTTTTCTTTACAGTTACTCGTGAGTAACTTGACTCGTGTGTTACTCGTGAATGAGAACGCAGTTTCTTTCAATTTATTTCCATTTTTCTTAATAACAAACTTTTAGAACCGCTGCTTTACCAGAAAAAAACGGTCATTTCAATAGCACGAAGATATATTCTGTGTACTTTTTTCCGAATACGATTTCCGAATCCGTACGATTTTCCGAATACATTAATCTCGCTGATCGTATCAGAAATCTCTGAAACAGCTGTTTTGTCATGTTCAATCACAGTCCTTTTTGTTATGGGTAACGCTCTCATCTAAAACATTGCAGGTAAGACTAACGAACGAGAACCGCAGCGTTAGCATGATCTATTAATTTCCTCGAACAGGAACACTTGTTCTTCGCACGCTGCATGTCATTTTTTAGGAGAAGCTTCATTAATTTTGTTCGACGTGACCGATCACCCTGCATCATCGAAACTGTCAACCTCTATGAAATATCTTTTTGCGAGATTGTTGAACCCTATGTTTATAGCAGTATCAATGCAAAGAATTGAGTTGGTCTCTAAGCGATACTCCTTGATATCGCGCAAAACAAAATACGTAGTACACTTACCTTTTTCTTTTGTCAGTCATTCACAATAAGTATTTAGTAAAGCAAATATGAGTTTTATGCAGCATATTTTGCCACGGTCCCAAAGTACTCCTTTTTATGGTAATTCATGGAGTACCAATTGTATGGAGTAGATTCGTAGCCTGTTCATATATCGTAGATAGAAATTTTCATTCCACTAAAAAAGGATTAAGTTATTTCATACAAAACCTATTAGAGTTTCAAATAAAACGTTTTAAATGAAATGAAAGTAACTGGTGCTTAGTTGGAGGATTGAAACCATTATTCTATAACTAGTTTGTGAAGAAGTCAAGTCAAACACCACATCCAATCAATATGTTTATCGGCAGCTCTCTTTTGACCACCGTTCACTGGTTGAGTTTTTACGTAGTACACAGTTTACACAGCGATTTGATCATTTGAAATGTATTTTTGAAGCAAATAGCATTTTACCTCTTGTAGTTAGTCCAGAGATAGTCTGCCAAGTATTCACAATTAGAATTCTTAGAATAAATAAACATTTGAAAAATTGCGATAACTTGTATACTATGACGATGGGCAAAACATTACCTCAGTTTTCTAAAATTAATATACTGACTGAGCAATATAAAACAAATGAAATGGAGACTACGTTTGGCAGTGTCATTTTTGACATATTTCATACTTCATTTCAACCACCAAATTTCACGAAATTGTTAAAAATGTTATCGTGTACTTATCCATTAGCTGAAGGCACACTAAATTCAATTGTACACGTCAATCGAATACACACGAGACTACTCCTGATAAAAAAAAAGCACAACACTCACGCCGTTACATTCAAACAGATTTCACGTAATTAAATCTTTGAAACTGAAATAAAATAATCAAGCAAGTAGTACTGATAAGTAATAAAATGATCAATAATGATCAAATAATATAATAATAATATTTAATATTTTTTTCCTCTTTTGGGCGAGGTCAATGCCTCTCTCAAGGTTCGTTTTTCAGGTCGACATGGCTATTCATGAGGCGGCTTTATTCATCGCCAAATTTCCTCATTGGGGTTTGTTAACCGTCGGTGAACACACATATACACATGCACATACGTGCACACATACGCACACACACGCACACATGCACACACACATACACACACATGCACACACACATACACACACATGCACACACACACATACACACACACATACACACACACATGCACACACACACACATACACACACACATACACACACATACACACACATACGCACACATACACACACATACACACACATACATACATACACACATACACACATACATACACATACATACACACACATACATACACACACATACCCACACATACGCATACATACACACATACATACACACACATACATACACACACATACATACACACACATACATACACACACATACATACACACACATACATACACACACATACATACACACACATACATACACACACATACATACACACACATACATACACACACATACATACACACACATACATACACACATACACGCATACACACATACATACATACACACACATACACGCATACACACATACATACACACACATACATACACGCACACACACATACATACACACACATACACACACATACACATACATACACACACATACACACACATACACACACATACACACACATACACACACATACACACACACACATACACACACACACACACACACACACAAAATATCACTTAAATAGAGGCACAACAGGATTCGAAACTGCAACCCTGTCGAGCCAAGGATTTTTATTATTGAATTTTGTTTCACAATGACACAGTACATAATTCCGCCACGAGGCTCTTCAGTTGATTGGCCCAGTAATTTTGTGCCAGAGAAGTCTGAAAGGGGTAACTTGTCACCTCCCTGATAGTAATGTTGTTAGCTGAAACCTTCAACCAAGATTATTGAGGGGATAATTCTGGAAATTGGAGACGACGTAGATACGATGGCTTCATCGACCTCGGCAACAGGATCGACATTGTTGCTATTGTTTTGTTGTTGTTTTTGTTTGCCTATTTTTTATTGTTATGAATAGGGGCGGATTTTAATAAAATGTCCTTTTTTTCTTTTCACTTTACAACAATGCCGTTTAGTAAAGAAATTCATTTTATGTTATGACAAAAGGAATTGACCGATTTTCTAGGTCGATTATTGTCGATTTCGACTAATAAGACATTTTTACCTTTTTACGTCATTTTCAATGCAATTTTTCTGATTTCATCGATTTTAACATTTTTAATACAACTTCAAATTATATTTACGAGATGCAATAAATGTTCTTCACAGAATTACTCAGTAGCCTATTCCATTTGTTCGCTCAGAAATTGTTTTGACAATCCGTTGTATGTAATTCTTATGACGTAGTATATCAGCGCCATTGCCGGTTCGGCCGAGTTCGGGATAACACTAAAGACAGAGATTTGCTGATAAAGAACAATCCAAACCAAAAGTTTCAAGCGAAGTTCACTCGAACAAATGGAAGAAGCCTCGATTATATCAGTAACGTATCCAACAGCTAGAGTTGTTCATCCGAACTGGTTTTGATAAGACTTTTTACGTGATTTTCCTTTGGTTTCAGTGCATTTTAAAGAATTTAAGAGCATTTTTGGAACATTTTTGGCAGTATTTTAGGTCATCAAAATCCGCCCCCTAGTTATGTAATATTCGAGAGTAGATTGTATTTTTGATAGTTTGAGCACGATTTCTAAACAATATTTCAATTTCCGGCTGGTAGAATTAATGACGCATACGATTATGTCGTGCTTGTGTACCCAATGATTAAACTACCCCACAGCCAAAGTGCAACCCTTAATAGACGAAGTGTAATGAGAAAGCGTATCCCACGCTACCTGTGGGGGGCTTTAATAAATGAAGTAATTAAAAAACCAATTAATAACGAATTCCGTTTCATACTAACTCGTTCCGTAGACATTCTCGCTTCAAAGCTGCTAACCTCCCCCTTTGCGTGGCTGGAGGATTACCAACCCCTGTCTCACAGCGGGGTTGCAAGAGATATATCTTAAGCAAGAGCTCACGGCACTAAGAAGATTTCAGCAGTGTAGTTAACCCTGCAGATACCCTGGAGACAACGTTCCATCAGAGGAGAGGGTGGAGAATCCCAGAAGACGGAGGTGGCACTTTCCATGTTAACAAATACAGATTACTGGAGGGCAGCGCTGGGTAATCTTTTAGGGCAGCATTCTCGTGCAGCTGCTGCTAGGTCTCTCTGCCGGATGTCACATTTCTCCCCTACCCGTGTCACACATAGTTTCTCTGACAGTTTTTAACGCAAAATGAATGCAAAAATGTATTACGGGGTGAAAGTTTAAGGAGGTTCAGGTGTTTTTCTCACGTCTATTTCTTCCGTTTTTCCTCATAACCGACAGGGTTTATTCTTTTTTTGGTATCCTCGATTCTCCTTTCTGCCTCTCCTTCTTTGCCTCTCCTTCTCTCCTCCTCTCTGCCCTCACTGCCCCTCCCTTCTTCCTCTCTCCTTCCTTCCCACTCTCTCCCTCACCCTCTCTTCTCCTTCCCTCCCCTTCTCTCTCCCTCTCGCCTTCTCTCTCCCCCTCCCCTTCTCTCTCCCTCTCGCCTTGTCTCTCTCCTTCGCATTCCGTGACACGTGCTCTCTCTCTCCCTTACTATCTCATGTTCACTCCCTCGTCGTCTCTCTGCCATCCATTCACACCCCAATTTTTCGTCTTTTTTACTTTTCACGTTGATTATCTACATATTTCTGGATCAGTCCATCTCTTTTCTCTCCTGTCTTATTCTTTACATCATGATATTATCGCCAAACATTTATAGTTTGTTTTCTACACCTACGTTGCGCAAATATTACCAGGCACGTTTTCGAAAAATCTGTTTTCTAATGTTTTTTTTTGTAACGCTTCCTTCAATTTCTGTTCTAAGAAAACTCCTTCCGTTTTATGTATCATGAAAACCTAGGCCCTTCTCTACGTTCACATTTCTAGAATGTTTATATTACTCTCTTCTAATTATTTCATTGGCATTTTATCTAGTTTTATGTATCCGTGATCATTCCTTTTACTCCTTATCCACATTATTCTTCATTAACTCGTTCTCTAAAATACAAGTATCAATAAGAATTATGATAATTTTTACACTCTTCTTTACGTTCAGCAGTACTTCCCACTCCGTGTATTAATTACATTTCAGGAGAGGTATGTATAAAAGTCTATTTGTTCTTGAAATATGACTTGGTCTCCTGTAGTTATTCTCTTCCTTCACCTTCTCTTATGATTTCTTCTTCCCTCCTACCGCTGTCTTCTGTCTTAAGATTTTACAATCCCTCTAGGCATAGATTTGGAGAAGATTCTGAGATAAAGTTCCCCTTTATGAGGAAAGTCCGATTTCCATAGGACTTCAAGCGAAACGAGAAGTCTTCTCCCATTTTACATCACGCTTCTCTCTCTCTCCCTCTCCCTCCCTCTCCCTCTCCCTCCTCTCTCTCCCTCTCTCTCTCTCTCTCCCTCTCTCTCCCTCTCTCTCCCTCTCTCTCCTCTCTCTCCCTCTCCCTCTCTCTTCCTCTCTCTCCCTCTCTCCCCTCTCCCTCTCCTCTCCCTCTCTCCCTCTCTCTCCCTCTCTCCCTCTCTCCCTCTCTCTCTCTCTCCTCTCTCCCTCTCTCTCTCCCTCTCTCTCCCTCTCTCTCCCTCTCTCTCTCTCTCTCTCTCACACACACACACACTTCTTCCTCACGTTTTCTTCACATTCATTCTCGCTCTTGCGTTCGCTTTGTTTACTTCCTCTCGTTATCTTGTTGATTTTCATTATTTTACTTCCTCTCCTTTCCCCCGATCTTAATTTTACTCTCAAGTCTCCGAATCTATTTCCGTCGCCCATATTCTGTCTATTGCTTTCGCGTCTCTCTTCTTTAATTCCTGACTCTACATATTTTCTAAACAATTCTATCTCTATACACTACATTCTTCTTCGTACCTTCTCCAATTCCTTCTTCATCAGCCACTCTCTATGCCTCATTCTATTTCCTTCGTCCGCTCACACTACGCCTGGGCCGAGGCTGCATCCCGCGGGTGGCCGTCTATTACCATATTACTTCAAGCAAGACACGAAGAGCGCCTCGAGACGCGGCTGGCACGCGCCGACTTATGGGGACAAAGACGCGTATTTTAATGTCTTCTACAACTTTTTTAAAAGGATTTTCCGCCAGAGGTTTCAGCGAGATATTATCCGAAACGCATTTGGGCACCGCTCCGCCTCTCCCCGCTCCGCCACGCCACGCCTAAACCCCTCCAGACCCACCAAGCCTTGCCCGGCCTTTTCACCCCGTGCTTCCCCGCCACGTCCCTTCCTTTCTCGCTTGTCCCGCCACGTTCCGAATCGTACCGCGACATCCCGATCCGTCGCATCCCCCGCCCGTCCCCGCCCGTCCCCGCCCGTCCGCGCCCGTCCCCGCCCGTCCGCGCCCGTCCGCGCCCGTCCGCGCCCGTCCGCGCCCGTCCGCGCCCGTCCGCGCCCGTCCGCGCCCGTCCGCGCCCGTCCGCGCCCGTCCGCGCCCGTCCGCGCCCGTCCGCGCCCGTCCTTCGCACTTCTCTCTTACATCCGTCTCTTCCTGCTCATCCCTTTACGTTCCTACCAGGCTCTAGCTGTCCCGTCTCTTTCCTTCCCTTCCCTTCCCATCCCTTCCCATTGTACCACTCCGCCCCATCTCTTCTTATCTCGTCCCATCCATTTCCGTTCATTCTCGTCCCATCCTTTCCCACTCCGATTTTTCCCGCCCCACAAGGCGCTTTCCCGCTTGCCCCTTTCTTTCTCGACCCAATCCGTCCTTTCCCGGCCCGCCTCATTTCCAGCGTGCCCCGTCCTTTGCCATCTCGCGAGTCTAGCCGCTCGTCTGTCGGTCTTTTCTATGCGAGCGCGCAGAACGCTACAAGTTGATGCAGCACGAAAAGTTTGCCGGTTGCATGTAAACCACATACGAACAAATCAAACTATGCCTCCCTATTTCTCAGAAGAGGCATTGGAACTTGAATGCACTTGCGGTGGGACGGCGTTGCACAAAATTTCTGGGAGAGTGAATTAAATTTGCTCAATAGTAGATTTCTGCAATCTCCCGCAGTGCGGCGTCATTTGTCGCTTGCCTTTCTTGGAGTGACAGAATATCTCGTTCTGCTGAACTCCGATCGATGGAGTCCATGTGTGCCAGGATTCTTGATGGGGTGCAAAGTTGCGACTGAAAGTAGAAAAAAATTGTAGTGAATTAAATTTGATAAAAAATTATTTTATTTAATTTTGATTAAAACTGATGCTTTCGAATTTAAATGGGCCTCGCTTAATTTTTCAATTACTTCTGCCGTCCTACTACAAGATTTGCAGGTAGACGGTACATTTCGGATCTCCTACTCATGTCGGGAATTTTCTCTATAAAACAGAAATGGTCTGTAAGACAATATGGAAACTGCCCTTCTCTTGGTCACCTAAGAAAGGCAATGAGATGTGGATGTCGAGGGAACGTTTGTACACGGTCAGTGACCTGTTAACATTCATGGGACTGAATTGGAATTGAATCTAGTTCAAGTAGATACGCTTCATTTCTCTTATTTGAAATCGAATTCTTCTTATTAAACGAGTACACTGGGAAAGTGATAAACAATCGTCAAAATAAACTTGTGTGAATTTTCTGAAATTTTTATAAACATGAAACCAATTTCGTTAAAACAAAGCCCGTTATTTAATTTCTTCAAATCATAATATAATTAAGATTTATTCAATATAATTCAGATACTCAATATTCTAAAAATAGTATATATATATATATATATATATATATATATATATATATATATATATATATATATATACTATGAACTCCTCTTACAGTAAATCTTAACTGAACCAAGAATTTTGCACAGGATAATTTCCGGATAGAAAAAGATAATAGATAAACATTTTCTCTTTATACTAGTAGAGTAAGTAACTTCCAGCATCTGCGAGAGTCCGCCCCTGCGACCTTCACTCACACGGTTAGACCACTTCCAGCCCACCAATCAAGACATTCGACGGGTCTTGGTCTCCTGAGGGTGAAATAATTTGTTTCCGGATCCGGCCAGAAAATTCTAAGAAATTTCCGAAAACATGTTTTTGCGTGTTTTACCGCTGCGATCATATTGGGTGGATCGGGAGTTACACCAACGCCACCTACATAGACCTATTTAGAACAAAACAGTCGCCTTTTAATGTTTATATAGATTCGCCTGCAAAACGATCTATAGAGCAATTGCATAAGTGTAGAAGTGAAGACAAATCAGACACGAGTATATGGAGTTTTAAACTCTTCAAAAAGTGGGGGGCAAAATTATGAAAGTGTTAAGCTAATCCAGGGAAGAATCAAGATGTAAAGGTTGTAGAAGATTTTGCAACAGAATTTTCGTAACTAATTGAGAATGATCTTATATCAGGAGTAGAAAATAATGTTGAATAACAGCTTAAGGTGATCTTTTTTGAGCATGTTTATGCATATATGTTCAAAAAAAGCGTAAAAAATCATTTAACTAAATTTGAATTATTCACATCATCCATACCTGCAAGTATTTTTGACGGCCATTACAATTTTGAATTTGCACTATCACCAGTTCATATTCCGAGAGGAGGTACAATGCAAGGCCATTGGATGTTGGGAATTTTTCAACGGGAATATAACATTATCAGCTTCTACGATACATTGGTATGGCCAATGCAATTACTGGGAAAACTTATTTGAACAAAGCTATGCATGGCATTTAGACATTTTCAACACATGTAAATAGATTGCAGCGAGAGCGACGCCACATTCAGCTAGTGTTATGGTATTTTGCATCCAACAAATTCTCGGAGGAATATATGTATAATTAGATTTCAAACTCACAGAAAGCTTGTGGCTTGCGAATATCATAGAGAAATCTTTTAGCAACTAAGAAAAATGTATAGCATACGATCTATTACGCAGACGGACACTTCGTCTCCGCAGACGAACAATTATTATTTTTGTTTGATAATTATCAAACAAAGCTATTAAAACAAATTGTCAAATATAGCTATAGTTGCTATATAGCTAGTGTTGAAAATCCGCCATCGTCAGACTCGAACAATGGATTGATTGATTGTTAGTGATTCCGGGCGCGTCAACTACTAGGGTCATTACTCCCGTAAGTGTAGTTTCATGTTTCCCTCCGGTGTTGACGGTGGCGGCGTTCTCCCGCTGGATGGCGAGATCTGGCGCCGACCTACCGTCGGCTAGCGGGGATTCCTCCTAACCAGAACTTTCCCACCAGCGAGGCACCGCCCCAGCAGGGACAAGCTCTAAGCTCCCGCCCGGTCTCCCGGAATGCGTGGTAGTGTGGTGAATGTTAGTGTAAGTGTGTGTGTAAGGGGTGAGGATGGAACAAGGAAGAGGAAGGAAAGATCGCGCGCGGTCCGTGACCCGTTTGTTAGTGAACTGCTCCGGCATTCGCCTGGTGTTGATCAGAGAAACCACGGAAAACTGCCGATCAGAGCAGCCGACCGCTAGAATTCTCCTCCAGACAGCGACTGAACTCGAGCTAGCTGACAAGTTAGTGTAGAAAATCCTGCCACCCCATGAGGACTGGAACCCAGATCCTCCCGGTCAGCGGGACTTCAGTGACATCAGTTGATGCCCTGAGCCACCTCTCCCGGTCGAACACTTGGACCTTCCGGTCAGAGTTCCTACAGAATCAGAGGCAATTATGGCTCGGAGCTAACTCAACCGTGTCTATAAGCTGAAATTCGACAATCGGCCCTATATCCAATTCCCCCATTCCCCCTCAGCCACCATTCTTTCTCCGAATGCCGCCTGTAAAGCCTTTGCCTGAATCTTTTGATGTGTACATTTCGCGTTATTCGCGGCCTGGCGCATTTCCCTTGAACACAAACGCCACCGTCTCCGAAAACACAAACGATATTCCTAATGGGCAGCGACGTTCGTTGACGGTAACGACGTCGAAAACGTAGGCGCGACCTTCCACCGATGACAAATCGCCGAAACGCGGCAGTTGCAGTAGCATTACCACAGCGACACGGCGTCACCCGGAGTCACGAGAAAGGCGCAAAAAAAAAGAAGAAAAAATGAAAGAAACAAAAAAAGCTGGAATGGAGGGAAAAAAAGACGTGAATCGTCAGTTCCGGGAACGCCCGCCGTCGGCGCTAGCGCCGTCCAGCGAAAAGAGCGTGCCAGCGGTTTCCGCGAATCTGAATAATTGCATTCAACTGTCTTTTGTGGGCGAAGTGTAGCGCCCTCTATTCTCTGTGCAGGCGGGCGGGGCTAAAGCGATGCGCAATTGTTCCGTGCGATTAACGCCGGGCGCCGACTAGTCTTCGCGTGGCCGTGGATTTTTTTTTTTTTTTGTATGCCTCGATAAAAATTCTCTCCATGCGGCGTCCGAAATGCTGTTCTTGGATTAGATGTGCTTTTGCGATCGGTAATTTTTTATTACAGGCGCCGAATGTATTGCATGTGGTGTGGTCAGAAGAATTTCAATAAACGCCCGCATCCACGTCAGTGGGTTTTGATTGCTGACGGGTGAACTCCTGAGAGCATAAATTAGTGCATGTTATATCCCTGGAGGAGGCAGTATTCCTCGCTGGAATGTAAGATACGGCACCGAAATACGTCGACTGGCGTGTAATCTCCTCCAGGAGGGCAATTGCACAGATGGGATATGCTCCCAACATGTGTGGTAGTGTAGTACATCTAAGTAAAAGTGTGTGTGAATAACACTTGCATGCACTGCACTACCACACATGTCAAAAGACAGGTCGGCAGCTTAGACCTTGTCCTGTCTGAGGCGGTGCCACGCTGGTGGGAGATACCTGGTTGAGGAATACCCCACGAGCCAACGTGGAGGTCGGCGCGGATCTCGCCATCCAGTGGGGGGATATCACCGCCCCCTCCCGTGGTAAAAACATGCACTACACAATCGAGAATAATAATCTTAGCATTTGACGCGCCCGAAATTCATCAGTTGAAGGACTAATCAATCAGTTGAAGCGGCCTGCTTGTTGGACAACTAATTATTTACTGGCATGTTCGGCAGCTACGCGAGTTTTTTTGACTGCCTAAGAGCGTATCTTGCCAAATACCAGTTTATTTTTTAGTCATTTAGTCAAAAACAGCCAAAAACTGTATGTGACGTATGGGGGAGAAAATCATCTGCGCACGCTTTCTTGAGTTTCAGTATCCCTTCCCAACAACGTGAATTTCCAGTGCATTTAGAGTTACCCCTACCAAGCAGGGGCAACTGTTGCATGTGTAATTTCGTGATATAACATTTCCCAGAACAGGAGTATTGGCAAAAAGTAATAATCTTCGACCTTCCTAGATGCACTAGAATATTGTAACGTTTATTCGGATATACCCTAGATAATATGTAATATTCAAGATTTCTTACGCACTGCATATAGAATGGTTGGGGCATAAATTATGGCTTATTTTTTGTGATAATACGAGCTCGGGTGGAAAATGTGTACTACACACATGAAAGGACAAGGCATGAACTAAGTGCGTGGACATATAATAATACACCAAAATTGTTTTTCTCATATTTATTAAGGTATTTGAAATGAAAGTACCGGTTTCATGTTCCGAAGAATTGTAGCTTATACGAGTTCACAACATTCCAAAAGCTGTTCACACTCTTTCTAAAGGACCAATTAGCCAGATGAACGATTACAGCACGTGCCTCATTGGTTGCTACGTGTGCTCTCCTACCCATATCGCGACTGTTCGGTATAGAAGGGCATTATTCCCAAGACCTTCCACCAATTCATTTACCGTTACAATTTGCAGTTCATTTACCGTTACAAAAAAGTTTTCTATAACTCGGAAACGAAAATATTTAGTTTTTGAAATGCTAATCTTTCGCTTTTTTAATTTATTATTATTATTATTATTATTATTATTATTATTATTATTATTATTATTATTATTATGACTATTATTATTATTACTATTACTATTTTTTCATCTTTCAACTATTAATAGTTAAATTGTTGGGATGAGATTCTAAAAACTAAAAAGAAACGTGCGCAGATGATTTTCTCCCCCATACGTCACACAGTTTTTTTTACTGTTTTTGACTTAATAAATAAATAAATTCCCTGTGACAATCTCGGGCATTTTTTCCATGGAGAACGGCTATGTTGGTGTATTAGCGCTGCTGGAAAGGGGTTACATCTCGCACGGCGACAAACTGACAACCGATTTCACATTTATCTTTTTGCTAATAGAGACACAGCCAACTGTTATTAGTACAGCATTTCTGTCACACGACAAATAAAATTGTTGATATGATATGATAACATTTATTTTAGAAAAAAATAATTGCCTTGACATCTTCCCCAACCATAGTACATTCACCATGAATTTATACACACCAGCATATTTTCTTTTGAACATTAAAACATACTGCTTTGGAAAGTTGTGCACCCAGTAAAACATGTTACCATAGTTTGAATATTTGTTTCATTATTTTCATAAATTCAAATCACTTCCATTCCCCAACCTCCCCTCCCCCAGTCCACCCCTCCACTCCCGCTATCCACCCCTTTCCTATCCTCCGGCCGCCCTGACTCCCCGACGATCACGTCTCCTCTATAGGACACGCACACCCGTCCTCGCATAAAAAAGGAAACTTCCTCGCGTTTTTCTTCCGAAACGACGCGCAAAAACGGAAACTTGCGTCGCTTCCGCAGCTTCCAGAACTTTCCCCGACCGCTTCCTTTCCATTCATAGGCTGGGACGGGTCTCTCGTCGCGCCAGGAAAAATGTTTCGACGTCTTCCTATACCGCCCCGGCCGTTTGATTAATGCGCGGACACGGCCCACCGATTACGCCCGTCACTTTTTTCCCCATTGTTGCTCGGCTTTCCTCTTTTTCGAAAAGTTTCTGCAACAAACGACGGCTGGACAGTTCGTAAAGAGCTCGGTAATGGTCACGTCATAACTGAAAAATACGCGTTCTTGCGTCTATTGCCATGAAGTGCGTCTGGTTTGGGAAGTAATCTGGCGGAGACGTAACGAACGTCAACCACTGCCAAAGGATGTGGATGTTTGTATAGGTGTGTTAAAGAAACTGTTAGTTGCACTATTTGGACCATTGCGAACATTCCACCATTGTATAAATGCGACAAAATATGTCAACGAAAATGGCATATCGTACATAGACCACTGCATGGGACCAATGAACATTATTATTATTATTATTATTATTATTATTATTATTATTATTATTATTATTATTATTATTATTATTGTTTAACAATTTAATACGTGTTGCTGGTTTAGTACAAAAGTTGTGACAAAAAAGGTGTTATACGCTGTTATTGCATGATGGTTGGTATACATTACAGAAATTCATTTTTCAATTAAAAATCATCTAAATATGACTTAGGATATGATAAAATGAAAGGATATTTATTCAAATGAAATAATAGCTATGGTTACATAAACATATTTGATTTTTTATTTACTATCAGACTATGAAGTGGCCCAAACATTTTCTTTACTTGAAACAATCTGATTATACCGATTGGTCATTTTGATGCTTAAGACATTTAGTTAAAGACAGCACATCATCTTTTTTTTTTTTCTTTAAACCTGGTTTTTCTATTGCTCTTAAATTTAAATTATGAACACCCAAGAGTCTACAGTTCTTCAAATAAACAAACTTTTCAAATTTTGGGGCATATGACTGCTATGCTTTCACTTCACCTTTTCTGTGGAGCAAACGAACGTATTTCTGAATTCTGAACTTGCAGCTTTTCTTTTTAGGTTCTCTCAGAAACATTGCAGGAAAAATATGTTCTATTGTTCTATCTAATGCCTTTTACAACCACAGACTGAACACCTTGTATGTACCGTTCTTATTATGCCCTCCACACGAATCTGAAAACAATACTATTTTAGTCACCTTTGGATATTCCTTATTTTATTTTTGATAAATTGGAATAAGAAAGAACACACTGAATTGGAAATGTATGATGACTCGCTTTCTAAGGAACAAAAAAAAAAGTGTGCTGCTCCCATCATTAGATTTTTCTTCCATTATTTGTTGGCGTCGAATCGTTACTAGACTGTACATTCTCATTTATATAATCAAATTCTGAAGTAAACACTTCAGACCCAGACGGAGATCGTGAATGAGACGCCAATATTTTTCCTATGCCTACACTGCTCTACACACACACAGCACACGCTCGCCTTCGCTGGCAGACATGTCTGTTTCAGCGTATTATGCAAAAAAGCGTAATATCGGACACCAAAGAATGCTTCTGTCCTGTAGGGAGATCGTAGACAATTAAACATGATATCTCCGTGTTGAGGGGGAACTCTGGATTCTCAAAATGTCGTTTATGCAATAACACGACTTACTCTCTATTTTTTCTAAGGCTTCAATTACTATAAATACCCGGTCAACGCAGGGTACTTCAGCTAGTCGTTGTATACTTTAGAATATTTCTGAAAAGAAGCTTCTTTTTAAAAAAATTCAAATTGTGAAATTCTTCAATAAGATGATGTTACAAACAATAAGACGAAGAACATTATTATTTGCCCACGATCTAAAACTTGACGCAACCGGAATTCCGGTATCTCAAGCTATTTCGAAGGTAGTCAAATTAGATGGTGCAACCTGTACATAGAAACACCACCTGAAATATTATTAATATCATAAAAATGCAGGCTTAATTAAGATGTTTCCATCGAATATCCACTAATCGGTTGCAGATATTAAGTTTCAGTTGTCACTAAAAGGTATGAATGCGATGTACACATACGATAATGTATAATACATTAAACATTTTTGCAGAAATATGTACACAACTGGGTTTTTAAATAAAATCCCATAGATTTCTTTAGACCATGACAACGAGCTTGAAGAAATAAGTAAATATATAAACATACTAGCAAAATACCCGGCGTTGTCCGAGCTTTCTTCATATTCGATTCATGCGAATGAGAGAAAATGTCAATCTATATATTTAAAAAAATAAGGTATTTTGCCATGGCTTCGTTTAGAACTTCTACTGAACCGATTGTAGTATTTTTTCCTTTAAATGAAAGAATGTGATCCCTAGATGTGTTATCAGATATTGTTTGTGTTGATTCACCAACATTTACGGTGTAAATTAATTAATTAAATCATTCTTTAATTGTACGCTTATTAATAGTCAATTGTTTTCTTCCAAATGGTGGCTGTTTTAAAATTATATATACGAGTCGATAGATGTTCGTCCCCGCCGCTTCATGGTGGCGCTACTTGATGTTTTGTTTTGATTGTTGAGATTTGTTCACAATTCTTCAAGGTTTTGTTTCAGTGTAATAATTGCATTGTGAAGATGACAATTTGCATATACATATTTGCTTTTGTAGTGTATTTTGTAGAAAACATTCGGACAGTGGATTTTGTTCGGTTGTAGTGAAGTTGTTTACAGGTTATGTCGAATTCCGAATCGTTGCCCACGCGCCCCAAAAGACGCAAACATAGTACATTGACTGGGAGCAGGGAAAGAGAAAGTCAGCGTATGTGTCGTGATAGTGAGGTCATTTCGTTTTCTGTTGGGTTATGGTCTATGAAATGTCAGTTTTGTTCTACTTTGTACTTCCCATGTTAGAGAAATTCTGTAAACGAGTTTACTGTGTGTTGCTTACATGGGAAAATAAGTTTACCTTCGAGCAATATGCCAGAAGAAATCAAACAGTAGTTTATAGGAGATTATGACACATCAAAAAACTGTAGAAATAATATCCGTCAGTATAATAGTGGTCTTTCTTTTGTGTAATTTGGTGCCGATATTGCATTGCCACTTGGTCATGGGCCATACGTGTTCAAAATTTTGTGAACACATTACAGAATATCTTCGTTATACCCTGAAGATTCAAACAATGCAACATGTTGTGAACATTAGTCTGGGCACAGTATTTTACATTTATCTTAGATCACACCGTCATATTTTGACGGGTTCTCGCTAGTTTTATTTAAACCACGGTGTTTAAGATTATTATTTTTGACGTAATTGGTTCCAATTTTAATAAAATACTACAATTTTCTTTCATTTTATTTTACAACACATTGCTATTAGATGGAATTTTGGTTATCTTATGCACCGCTACTGGCCTCTAGCGATCAAATTAGGTACCATTTTTGCTGCATTACTTCTAGGCTCTGGCGGAATATATTAGGAACCACATGCTCTAAGCGAGAGGCGAAAAATGGTCGCGGTGCATCTACAAACATATTTTTTTAATTATTTATTTTCCGCATTTGTGTTGTGTCAATCTTTAACAAACTTTGCTAAGGCACTACGACAATCCTGAGGAAGAGCCTGTAAACATTTCATGTCTATTCATACGCTACTTTCTGTGATATCGATGTCGGTTACACGTCCTTGAATTCACTTTTATTAGTATATATTCCTCTATGTTACATAGTGTTATCTGTGATAAATATAGAGTTTCTGGCCCTTAACATTCTGCCTCTACCGCTAGAAAATGCGCTGTATTTCATTTGTTCGATTCATGAGAAATCATGATCAAATATTGTTTACAAATTATGTGAATCTTACCTTCAAAATCGAATTGGATACAATTTACCTAAAATACGAATACGAATTTCGAAGTGAACTTTTTTCGAATTACACATGATATATTTTTGCTGTGTCCATTCTGCAAAGTGAGTTAAATAATTAGGAAACAATTGAACGTCCCATTTAACATGAAAGGAATGAGTGAAAGGAACACGACGAAGGCTGCAGGCTGATGTATTCTGCGAGCTTAAAAGACGCCATGTGGCGTGAAGGTTCGCTCTACTACTAATGTGCTTTTCTTTCTTCATTTCGCCATGTCCCCCTTTATCCCCTTTTATCTGCCATTCTTCATCCCCCCCCCCGCCCCACCCCGTCCGCGGCCCTTCCTTGCTGCAAGGAGAGTCCCTCACCGCCTTCCGTCCCGCAGCCGATCCATCACCCTCGACTCGTCACCACTCCGCTCCACTCCACTCCACCTCCTCACCTCCCCGCCCCTCCCCGCCCCTCCCCGCCCCTCCCCGCCCCGCTTCGCCCCGCCCCGCCCCGCCCCGCCCTGCCCCGCCCCGCCCCGCCCTGCGCCCCGCCCCGCCCCGCCCCGCCCCATCCCGCACCACCGCCCCGCACCGCCCCGCACCGCCCCGCACCGCCCCGCACCGCCCCGCACCGCCCCGCACCGCCCCGCACCGCCCCGCACCGCCCCGCACCGCCCCGCTCCCCTTCACAGAACAGTGGGGTGAAACGCTACCCCTGCTTCTCCTAATTATTGTTATTGCTGCTGCTAATCTCTTCCTTTTCTTCTTCAACCCTCTTCTCCCTTCTCCTTTTATTTTCCTCCGTTCTGTTCGTTTACGTTAAACTTGCTGGCGAGTTCCTTTTTCTTCTTCTTTTCGTCCGTGCTCTTGTCCGTCTTCTTTGCTTTCTTTTCCACCTTTTCTTCTTTTCCTCTTCCATTTTCTTCTTCTTATCTTCCTCCTCTTCCTCCTTTTCTCTTCCTACTCTTTCCTACTTCGTGTTCTTCTTGTCCTCTTTTCTTCTTCTTCTTCTTCTCCTCCTCTTCCTCTTCCTTCTTCTTCTAATTATAATTGTTAAAGCTGCGGTTGATCTCTTCCTTTTCTTCTTCAACCTTCTTCTCCCTTCTCGTGTTCTCTTTCTTTTTCTTTTCTTCCGTTCTGTTGCTTTACGTTAAAATTTGGATGTCCAGTCCCACTTTCGTCTTCTTCTTTGTCTTCTTCCCCTCCTCCTTCATTTTCTCCTCCTTTTTCTCTTTATTCTTCTTCCTCTCCTCCTCCTCCATATCGCTCTTTTGCATTCTAATGCATAAGATCACAAAGAGCCCGCTCTCCACTGCACAACGGTAGAGTGATATGGAATGGTGATTGATGTTGATAGATGAATGACAATAAACGTAAAGATGATCAGATGAGTTCCGTGATGGTATGAGAGACTAACAACTACGCCACAATATCTCATGCCTTACGCGGGGCTGGAAAACTTAGTCTTCACCTTTGAGCCCTACAGTGCATAAACTATATTAAAATGACCTTCGGTGCGAAGAAAGCCACATCAGAGACCTCTCTGCTTTGGGATGCTTTCCGAGGCATTAAATCGATTTAAATTCTGGTGCAGTTGCGGTGTTTGTTATTAACGAAATTAGATGTCGGTTCCGATTTTTGATAACGAAGAACCACGCTTTCGGTTTCACTGGTGTGATGGCTCTGTGACAAAATCTTTTGTCGCCCCAGCGTCACTGACTGGGACTTCCTATACTGCGATTTTTACAGAGTGGGACCTCAAGGTCACTGAAGGCTCGTTACCACGGTAGCATTTAGACGTGGTTTTTCGTGTTTTCCGCATCTTTCTCAGTCGAGCCGCTAGTCGTTTCATCTGCGGCACTGCTTGATACAGTCGCGAGCATCCGACACCTAGCGGCAATACTGAAAAAGACGCGAAAAACCATGCCTAAATGCTACCGTGGTGACTGGGCTTCAGTGACCTTGAGGTCCAGCTATGTAAAAACCGCAGTGTAGGGTTTGAATGCAAATGTGGCGGATTTTCGACATTAGCTCGTTAGAAGAATTGAAGTCAACTTCTGTCGGGAAGAGAATTCTCGCGGCTGACTGCTTCGGTGGCCAATTTTCTGTGGTTTCTCCAATCAATACCTCGCAAATGCTGGAGAACTTCAAGGGACGGCTCTGACCGGGAGGTCCTAGGTCCGAGTCCTGACGGCGGCAGGATTTTCGACACTAGCTTCTCAGCTAGGTCGAATTCAGTCGCTGTCTGGAGGAGAATTCTAGCGGCCGGCTGCTCTGATCGGTAGTTTTCCGTAGTTTCTCCGATTAATACCAGGCGAATGCCGGAGCAGTACCCTATCAAACGGGCCACGGACCGCGCGCGATCTGTCCTTCCCATTCCTTGTCCTATCCTCTCCCCTTACACACACACTTACACTAACATGCCCTACACTACCACATATCCCCGGAGACCGGTCGGGAGCTTAGAGCTTGTCCCGGTTGGGGCGGTGCCCCGCTGGTGGGAGAGTCCTGGTTAGGTGGAAACCCCACTAGCCGACGGTAGGTCTGCGCCGGATCTCGCCATCCAGTGGGGAAAGATCACCGCCATCTCCCGAGAAAAAAACAAGCGGAACTAATGACCAGAGCAATTGACGCGCCCGGAAACCTGAAAAAATCAATCAATCATTCAAGGGACGGTCCGTGGAGTGTGTGCGATCTCTGTCCTCATCCTTCCATACATACACTTGGATGCACTTCGCCATCACACATGGCTGGAGAAAAATAGGGAGGTTAGAGCTTGTCCCGTCTGGGACGATGCCTGCTAGTGGGACGTACCTCGTTAAGGAGAATCCCCGCAAGAGGAGTGTAGGTCGGCCCCAGATCATTTTTGTGACTTTCAACTCTTTCTTTCTCTCCCTCTCCCTCTCCCTGCCTCAATTCCCTTCGCCCTCCCTCCCACTCCCAGTCCCCCTCCCTCTTCCTCTCTCCCTTCCCTTCTCTCTCACCCAACCCCTCCTCCCACCCCCTACCTCTACTTTCGCTCCCTCCCTCTCTCTCCCTACCCCTTCTCCCTCCCCCTGTCTTTCGCTCCCTCTCTCTCCTAACCCCCTCCCTTTCTCTCGATTCTTCTCTCTCTCCCTCCCTCTCTCTCGCTCCCTCTCCCGCTCTCGCTCCCTCTCCCGCTCTCGCTCCCTCTCCCGCTCTCTTTACCTCTTCTCCTCTCTTTCCCTCTTCCCCTCTCTTTCCCTCTTCCCCTCTCTTTCCCTCTTCCTCTCTCTTTCCCTCTTCCCCTCTCTTTCCCTCTTCCCCTCTCTTTCCCTCTTCCCCTCTCTTTCCCTCTTCCCCTCTCTTTCCCTCTTCCCCTCTCTTTCCCTCTTCCCCTCTCTTTCCCTCTTCCCCTCTCTTTCCCTCTTCCCCGCTCTTTCCCTCTTCCCCGCTCTTTCCCTCTTCCCCGCTCTTTCCCTCTTCCCCGCTCTTTCCCTCTTCCCTGCTCTTTCCCTCTTCCCCGCTCTTTCCCTCTTCCTCGCTCTTTCCCTCTTCCACGCTCTTTCCCTCTTCCACGCTCTTTCCCTCTTCCACGCTCTTTCCCTCTCCTGCTCTCTTTCCCTCTCCTGCTCTCTTTCCCTCTCCTCTCTCTTCTTCCCTCTCTTCCTCTCCTCTCTCTTCTTCCCTCTCTTCCTCTCCTCTCTCTTCTTCCCTCTCTTCCTCTCATTGTTTTTGCCTTCAGTCCATTCCGGGCCAGTGTGCGCGTTCCCCTCTTGCCTGCCCGTTCGCTTCCACCCCGCGGCCCATGTCGCCGACTGCCGACGTTGTCGCCCCTCCCTCACTCGCACCATTACTTCACAGCCCGCCTCCCCCTCCGCCCATGCATCTCCTTCCAGAGCCCCCCGCGCCCCTCGCTGCGTCAATATCCACTTTGCCCAGAACGATCGGTATCTTCAGCCCCGATCTCATTCCGCAGCACGTGCGCTATTCATCTTCTGCGCCTGGCGCACGACCAGCCGTGTATTTCATGTTGAATCGGAAACATTCATTGGTTGATTGATTGATTTTTTCGTGTTTCTGGGGGCGTCAACTGCTTTGGTCATTAGTCCCGTTAGCGTACTGCATGTTTTTTCGCGGGGGATGGCGGTGATCTTTCCCCACTGGATGGCGAGATCCGGCGCAGACCTACCGTCGGCTAGTGGGGTTTCCCCCTAACCAGGACTCTCCCACCAGCGGGGCACCGCCCCATCCGGCACAAGCTCTAAGGTCCCAACCGGTCTCCCGGAATATGTGATAATGTAGTGCATGTTAGTGTAAGTGGAGAGGACAAGGAAGAGGAAGGACAGATCGCGCGCGGTTCGTGGCCCGTTTGTTAGGGTACTGCTCCGGCATCGCCTGGTGTTGATCGGAGAAACCACGGAAAACTACCGATCAGAGCAGCCGACCGCTAGAATTCTCCTCCAGACAGTGACTTAATTCGACCTAGCTGATAAGCTAGTGTCGAAAATTCTGCCGCCGTCGGGAGTGTAACCTAGGACCTCCCGGTCAGAGGCGCTGCAGTGACATCAATTGATGCACTGAGCTACCGCTCCCGGTTTGAATGGGAAAGAAAATCAGGCTGCAATCCGAGTCAACTGGACTGTGAATATCGATAATCCTAATTCCATGACTAATCATGGTTTTTAATCTTCCGTCACATTTACGAAAGAACCTTGTGTCTTTTTGTAACGTTTGTTTGATACTGTGGGTCCTGTAATAAAATTGGACATCAGATCTTTGGAAGTGTGATATGTAGTTCACCGAAGCAACATATCTTGTTAGTAAGTTATAAGATAATGAACTCCGAAGACAGCTCGAATTTGTACAAATCTTAAGGATATTAATTGAACTTGCATTGGAATAACGATACAAAGTGATTTATTTAGAAAAAGTACGTAGCGATATAACAGTTAACGAGTTAAAACCTTATTACTTAATTTTTACAATAAAATAATTTGAGGAATAAATCATACGTGCAAGAACTTTTATTGGAAGAATTCAAGAGTACCCACAGGATTAAAAATACTTCTGTCTTCGCATAAAAAAATGCATTTAACTAATTGAAGGGAAGAAGTAGTTTTGAACTCGTTATATGGTAAACGGGAGCATGCCTAGACTGGAATAATGGGCTCTGAACCGTTACAATGACTGAGAAGAGGCGGTCGGGGACGGGATAGATGGAGCGGGGAAGCGGGGGAGGGGAAGTGAGGGCGGGGGCGGGGGTGAGGACGAGGACCTAGCTGAAATGGGCGCAGGGGCAGCTTATAACGGGGAATTCCGTTGACGAGACGGCGCCAGCAGGGCGTGGAGGCGACGAAGCGGCGAGACGGCAATAACCACAAATGAGTGCGTTGGAGAGAGAGAGAGAGAGAGAGAGAGAGAGAGAGAGAGAGAGAGACCGGGAAAATGGACGATTTGGTGCTCGCTAGGAATATCATAATATCGACACTAACCGCCGTCTCAACCAAACACGTGGTCTGGTTACATATATGACACTCTCATTTTCCATTGAGCTTTTCAATATGTTGCTAAATTAAATTTGCTACGCCGCAGAGAAAATATACTTTTTTAAGAATATAGTATACTTCTATATTTCTATCATATTAAAAGATTATTCACATTATGAAGTGTGCTTCATCTTCAGATTTAGAGAACTTCAATCTTCTTCAAATACAGCAGTATATATATTTAATAAGACTTGGAAAGGAGCATGTTATCATTAATTAATAACATTAGCTAATTTTGTGAATGCTCAACCATAGGTTTATCAAATGTACCGCGATGTAAATGAGTTTTCCTTACATATTTCCTCGGTTTTAGTTCGTTTAAAAAAGTCAGAAAATGGTTGGAAAATGTGTGGACTGACTAGAGACATTGCGGAGGACGGGCGAAGCGAAGACAGAGGTCAGCGGGAGCAATGTAACTCGGCGGCGGGAGCAATGTCATAGGGCGGCGGGAGCAATGTCGTAGGGCGGCGGGAGCAATGTCGTAGGGCGGCGGGAGAAATGTCGGAGGGCGGTGGGAGTGACGTCGGAGGGCGG
>BLKR01001853.1:71439-84904 GCA_011170035.1 Teleogryllus occipitalis | reverse complement strand
CCAAGACGGATGGCCGACGGAGTGAAACGCTCGGGGAGTAAGGGCTAGAGCAGAGATCGTCAAACCGTCCGCTACTAGCATAGAGAAAACAAATATATGGCCTCGTTAGTCTATGCTATTAGTAATATCTCTTGGGGGGGGTAATTTTCGGTAGATCGCAGTGTCGCATTCCAGTTGTCCAAGAGCTCAGATATATGACTCACGAAAACAGCCGGTGGCAACTGTCACTGTCAGACTAATGTGGATAGTTTGAGGAAAGTTCGTATTTCTGTCCTGGTGTCTTTTTGGTAGCCTACAGGACGGTTTGAAAACGGAACTGTTGCTTAGAAACTACCACTGCCGCCGCCGCCGCCGCCGCCGTTTGGGGGGGATGGTCTGATGCCCCCTTCGCCAAGACGGATGGCGGACGAAGTGAAAGGCTCGTGCAGTAATGGCTAGAGCAGAGATCGTCAAATAGTCTGTCGCGAGTTACTAGTAGCTTAAAATATAGTGGAGGTTATATACGTTTTTTTGCGTGCGTGCATTAGTAACTTGCAAATAATTAGATGAAAATTGTTATTTTCGTCCGAATTTCTTTTGGTAGTTAAAAAGAGAATTTAAAAATAAGTAGAATTCAAAAAGATTGGCTAACCTGGAGTATCTCCACCCAGCTCAAATGGATTAAGAAGAACCATCGGCAAATGTCAGACTAATGTGGATAGTTTGAGGAAAGTTCGTATTTCTGTGATAGTGTCGCTTTCGTAGCTTATACGACGGTTTGAAAATGCAACTGTTGCTCAGAAGCTCCGCCGCCTCTATCGCCCTTTGGACGAGGGTGGCCTGATGTCCCATTCTCCAAGACGGATGGCCGACGGAGTGAAACGCTCGGGGAGTAAGGGCTAGAGCAGAGATCGTCAAACCGTCCGCTACTAGCATAGAGAAAACAAATATATGGCCTCGTTAGTCTGTGCTATTAGTAATATCTCTTGGGGGGGGGTAAATTTCGGTAGATCGCAGGGTCGCATTCCAGTTGTCCAAGTTGCTCCACTGAGCTCAGATATATGACTCACGAAAACAGCCGGTGGCAACTGTCACTGTTAGACTAATGTGGATAGTTTGAGAAAAGTTCGTATTTCTGTGATAGTGTCGCTTTCGTAGCTTATACGACGGTTTGAAAATGCAACTGTTGCTCAGAAGCTCCGCCGCCTCCATCGCCCTTTGGACGAGGGTGGCCTGATGTCCCATTCTCCAAGACGGATGGCGGACGGAGTGAAATGCTCGTGGAGTAATGGCTAGAGCTGAGATCGTCAAACTGTCCGTCGCGTGCTACTAGTAGCTTATGAAGCAGTTGAGGTTATATCCGTTATGTTTTGCGTGCGTGCATCAGTAATTTGCTAATTTGGGTAGTTTGATGAAAGTTCTTATTTCTGTCTTAATTTCTTTTGGTAGGTCACTGTAGAATTTAAAAAGCTAAAGGTTCGTGAAGTATCGGCTACAGCAGAGGTGAAGAGTCCCAGAAGAGAAAGGTTCTAACCTCGCGGGGGGAAAAATTTCGATAGATTGCTGTCACTCGCAGATTGGCTAACCTGGAGTTACTCCACTGAACGCAGACGAATTACATTAAAAATATATTCCACTGATTTTTATAGACAATCGCATTTATTACAGTTCTACGGGAATTTATATTTTCATAGCATGATTTTTTCAAATATTCTGCAGTTACAATAAATCATGCTATGAAATGATAAATACCTGTAGAATTGTGATAAATGTGATTGTCTATAAAAATCAGTGGAACCTATTTTTAGTATAAAGATACATTACAGACAATCAATACTGCTACTATTGCAGACGGATTACTCACGAACAGTCGGTGGCAGCTGTCACTGTCAGACTAAGGTGGATAGTTTGATAAAACGTTCGTATTTCTGCACTGGAGTCTTTTTGGTAACTTGCAGGACGATTTAAAAACGAGAGAAAGTGTTTGCGGCAGAGAAGACGGGACGCAACGAGGTTCATGGGAGAAGGGCTGCAGCGTTGGTAGTGGCGACGGCGGCATTGTACTTGCTATCTTATTGACCATTTTGTTTGTTACAAAGCTAGGTCGTAAACTTACTTTGATGACTATTTCAGTTAGGTGCTTAATAAATTCCTATTTCATTCAGGTGCCTGATGATTCAGGTCCAATGATAAGCAAAAATTGATTAAACCTTCCACCAATCTCAGCTTAGGTAAATAATTCGAAATTTTCCCGACAGGATAATTCACGCTATGTTAACTCATTTGTCTTTCATTTGTCAAATTTATTTACTCTGTAAATGTGTACTTTGCATTGTTCTGTGAAAACAGTCTCGAAGTATCGAAGAAAATATTTGGGGAAAATTTCAAGAGTAGAAGTAGATGAGAAAATAATCGATTCAGTGCCCCAAAATAGTGTGTAAAAATAAGAAAAGCGTTTACAAACAGTTGCTGCAATTCTTCTGAAAAAGAAATTCATATGAAATTTAACCACTATCATTAAATGAAGAGATATCAAACATTTTCAATGACTGAACCTACGATAATTGCATGTGTTTAATTGTTCATTTATTTAGTTAATATGTTTTATGTTTCTTATAAAGTTGCGTGATGTTTTACTTGTTGTTTTTTTGTTCTTTGTAGGTTTTTTTTTTTCGAAATAGATATTTTGAAATACAACTGAAATGTTTAGAATTCGTTTTCTTAATACAATTTCCGTAAATTTCATGGAATCATTCCATGAGTCAGTGATATTAAGACGTTTCATACTCGTATTGAACTGGTATGTTAAAACGAAATAATCTTTTCGACCTGCGTTTAATTGTGTTCAGTTTGTAATTTCACTCATGCTTTGGAAAGTCGAAATGACTCTTGAATTTACCGAAAATTTATGATATTTGTTGGAGCATTTGTGATATAAGTTATGATAATAAAAATGGTCGGCAATCAATGGGTAGCTACAGAAAAAACTTTTCAACGAAAAATAATAAAATAAATTTCAATTATCAGGAAGAATTATACTTATTGGGCATTACTCCATTAGAAATATCTTACTCCTTATTCTTACTTCGTAAGAAATTATCAATATATTTACCTCCATACTACTGTGTTGGCGTTGTAACTCATACGACACGTCTAGATCGATTGTTACCAATAAGGAATGTCCCATTTGCACACATGGTTTCCGCATTGCATATGTTTCTTTTTGAGAGAAAAACTCGTACAAGTTGCCAAGTGTTTCTTTTCGATGCGTGACTTGGCAGATGCAGGAACTTACATTGTACAGTTGGACAACTGCCATTACGCACTACATTATCGCACTTCATTTTGAAATACGGGAATTTTTTTCTGTTGTCTCTGATTTTGTCCTCAGAAATCTCTAGTCCTCCGATTGTGCCTTAATGTAGTTGTGACTACCAACACTGATAGCGGTGTTCGCAAAGAGTAAAGATAAAGCCTTACGGTGGTTAGAAGGTTGCGAGTTCGATCTCGGCTTTTTATAGTTTAACGTGCTTAACAACATTAATCAGGTTATTTATGTTTGATATTACATATATCAGGTTATTTATAAATGAACGATCAGTAAATATTGAAATTATAGAGTAAAAACGACATTGAATAACATTGCTTAGTATTAAAGGTAATTTGGTGCTTATTAGATTCCTGGTTTTAGTTAAAAATTAATCCATTATTCAAAATATTTGTCTTAAAAGCGAATATCATTGAGCTATCTTTTGTTTTTGTTGTTTATACAAAACGTCTTTTGTTTCAAAGGCGATTAGAGTGCCTCGCGTAACTCTTAACATACCGTAAATCGTGAGGATGGCAACTTGGTAAAGCAATTTGACAAAATTGAAAGGGGTTCGGTTACAGTAGGTTAAACGATGAGCCACGGCCGGCCCAAAACATGTTCAAAATCAATACCTACGTTCTATAAAAAGGAAATTGAATTACAATTTTAGAAGCCGATATACAGAGAAATGGCCAAAACAAATTGAATGCCAATTACCAATTTTGAACTGTGTAATAGGAATAATAATAATAATAATAATAATAATAATAATAATAATAATAATAATAATAATAATAATAATAATAATAATAATAAAGCGACTAATAAAGAAATAATGTGAATAATAAAGATATTAATTTATCATTGCAAAATGTTGCAGTTTTGGAAACCACAGATTTTACTTTAAAAATATGTAGCTAACCATGCCATGAGTCGTAAAATCTCAAGAACAATTCGTTAAAGATGTTACATGTACCATTATCATTCGCGGAATCCTTATGGGAGGACGTTTTGTGGGCGGGTGAACGTCAGACAGATGCCATTCAATATTATTTTTTTTAATTTAGTAATTTATAAACTATCTGGGGTCAATGAGGCATCTACCACAATAGTATTAAAAGTAATTTTAATATGATTACATATAGCCAGACACGTGTTTCGGGAACACTCTTCCCATCCTCAGTGATTCTACAATTTTAAGTACATGAGCAAATTACACATGTATTAACGTCAACAAAATCATATATAAACTAGTGAACAATAAAACAATTGTTTAAAATTAGTACTTACCCAAGTAACACAGATTAAACGCATAAGTTCATAGAAAGTCCTCAAAGTATGATACCATTGCATGAACTTATGCGTTTTGTCATGATATTTGTCATATAAAAAAGAAATATTCCAGTAATATAAAAAAAGTTCCATGCAAGTTTAATAAATCTCAAATATCTCCTTTGACCATTTTCTGAGGTAAACACTTCTTGCACTAAGCCTTTCATTTACTTACTTAAGATACCTTATCTTAAATTTCTTCTTGGCTGGTAGTGACTGTCAGTGGATGTCGTGCGAGTTAATACTTCCCTACTTTTCGGGCTCTGAAATCAAATTTCCCTTAGGATACAACTGCTAAACGTCTATTTTCAAATAAACAAATCTCCAAACTCTCTGTCGGGTTTGGCGAACGCGAGACAAATCTCGGCAGTTTCCTGTGTAACCTCCGCAAACTGTTCTATTGAACACAGACGTCGGGAAATCGATGATAGATTGACAAATGCATAGCGCTCGGAGGGAACAGACAGGCCTACAAACGTTCTGACAGCGAACATGTTGACGGACAGAAAGAGAAAGAGATGTACGCTCATGCCGGAGGGCGAGAGTAACAGAGGGACAGCTCACTGTGGCTCGAAAGACGCATAAAGCGGGCAAAATTCAGAGATATCAGTAGACTTCCATCTACAACTATTTGGAGGTTGGTAGGTTGGTTGTTAGTGAAACGTTAGTGAAACTAGAGAGGTCAATTGTCTCGTAAGTGTAGTGCATGCTTTTCTCCTCTGGAGGGGGCGGTGATCTTCCCCCGCTGGATGGCAAAATTTGGCGCCGACCAACCGTTGACTAGCGGGGTTTCTCCCCAATCAGGTATCTCCCACCAGCGGGGCACCGCCCAAGCCGGGACGAGCTCTACGTTCTCGACGGGACTCCCGGCATATTAGTGTGTGCGTGTGTGTGTGTGTGTAAGTATAGGGTTAGGATAAGACAAGGAAGAGGAAAGAAATATTTCGCACGGTCCGTGGCTCGTTTTTTTAGGGTACTGCTCCGGCATTCGTCTGGTGTTGATCGGAGAAACCACAGAAAACTATCGATCAGAGCAGCCGACTGCTAGAATTCTTCTCCAGACGGCGACTATATTCGACCTAGCTGGCAAGCTAGTGTCGAAAATCTTGCCACTGTGGGGACTCGAACCTAGGACCTTCCTGTCAGAGACACTGCAGAAACACCAGTTAATGCACTGAGTCACCTCTCCTGGTATAACTATTTTAAGATTCTTATTAAAGACTGTCATTGAATTTGTTTTAATCATTTTGTAAAATAGGATGAAGTTCATCAGTCACCTACGAACTAAGTTTAACGTGACAATATTCCTGCTTGAACAAACATGACCTGAACTGAAACTTACTATTAGGAATCTCATACGTCCTACTCATGACATAAAAGCAACGAAATCTTGTTCGTTCTTTCTTTCGTATTTTAATGTTTATTTCTTTTAACGGTTAACAGTGTACGTGAGGTAGGAGACCAATATTCCCCGAAACATATTTACAATGAACTTAGTGAAAAAGTGTTCGGCGATTGAATTATTTCCGTATGAGTGGTCATCAATAAATTTGTATTATTTGGTGATGAATTGTGTTACTAATTTTGTGGCAGTCTATAATAAATAGGGGTACCAGATCCCGGCAATAAGAGGTTTTCTGCAAAAAAAGCTGTTTTCTCGCGCAACATTACGTAATTTTCTCTCTACTCCGATAGTAAAAAATACTTGTTCGCGCTAAGATGGTGAACGAAGATGGTGATTTGTTTCCAAAACTCTTTAGAGTTTTAGCAATGAAACAAATACTGATTCTTCACCGAAGTATTTTCATACAAGCCCCGATAAAAAATGGTTCTATTTCAAGAGTGAAGTGATTGTTTCTTGCGAGATGTATGTGGCTTTTTTGCCTCAACCTGGCGATCTCGCCAAATAAATCTCAAACTTCATCGTGTACAACTTGTAATACTTGGGGCTGCAGTAGTAGCATCACTCAAAAATATGAATTTTGAGTTAATTCACTCTCCAGAACTGCAGATTGGTCTACCTTCCAGCAGCAACGCAGCATATCTTACAGTACAATATTACATCAACAATTGACAGAAGTGTGAATGTAATAATGATGCATTTCATTAAACATGGTGAAACTTCAAACTTATTGACCTCAACACGTGACTTTTGAGCCGTACCACTGTTGTAGCCCCACAAACGATGTATGTAAATCACTGCAGCGCCTCTGACCGGGAGGTCCTAGGTTCGAGTCCTGTCGGCGGCAGGATTTTCGGCACTAGCTTTTCAGCTGGGTCGAATTCAGTCGCTGTCTGAAGGAGAATTCTAGCGGCCGGCTGCTCTCATCGGTAGTTTTCCGTGGTTTCTCCGATCAACACCAGGCGAATGCCGGAGCAGTACCCTATCAAACGGGCCACAGACCTCGCGCGATCTATCCTTCCCATTCCTTGTCCTATCCTCTCCCATTACACACACACACACACACACACACACACTTACACTAACATGCACTACACTACCACATATCCCGGGAGACCGGTCGGGAGCTGAGAGCTTGTCCCGGCTGAGGCGGTGCCCCGCTAGTGGGAGTCCTGGTTAGGGGGAAACCCCACTAGCCGACGGTAGGTCGGTGCCGGATCTCGCCATTCAGCGGGGGAAGATCACCGCTATCTCCCGAGAAAAAAACATGCACTACACTAACGGGACTAATGACCTGAGTAGTTGACGCGCCCGGAAACATGAATAAATCAATCAATATATGTAAATATTATTTAAGGCACATATTTGTGCCCGCTCACTTCCCACTCTGGAGTCACAGCGCGTTGTATTCCGCTGGTGCGGACGTCATCGGGGTTGACAGAATAACGGCGACGTTAGCGTAGACGGAGCGAGCCGCCGCCGTGGGCCGATGTCAGCTCCACGGGGATCTGCAAAGCCCCCTGCGCACGAGACGAGATTTCGCCTGCCTCCCCCACCCCCGCCTCCCGCGCGATCGCCGCGCCGCCACGCGACGCCCGGCGCAACCGTCACACGTCTCCGTTGGGTGACGCCGCGTTTTTCCATTTCCCCCCTCCGTCAACGACTGTCACCGAGACGAAACTTGACGATGCTGCGATCTTGAAATCTCGAAATTCTTCGGTGGTATAACGGTTAGCGTATCGGGTTGTTATACTCAAGGCTGCGGGTTCACATTAAAACCGTCCATTTTTTAAGAGACGGTTTTTTTTGAGGGGAAGTAAAGCAGGCTGTCCCATGTTGTAGATTTACTGTTGCATGTCAAATATCCTCAAGCCAAGTTTATTGAAGGGAGATATTTGTGACCACTCATTTCCCACTCCAGAGGCGTATACCGCTGGTGCGGATATCATCGGAGTTGACAGAAAAACGTCGACGTTAGCGTTGACAAAGCAACCCAGGGTGGGCGTGATGAGCGGGGCGGATGGCAGCTCCTTGGGGATCTCCAAAGCCCCCTGTTCACTAGACGGGATTTTGCCTGCCTCCTTTTGCGGCGGCGATGGCGTAACGGTTAGCGTATGGGGCTGTTATACCCAAGTTTGCGGGTTCAAACCCGATCGAAGACGTGGATTTTTAAGGGCGAAAAAAACCTTCGTACGCCTTCCTTCGGAAGGGAAGTAAAGCCGGCTGTCCCATGTAGTAGATTTACTGCATGTAAAAGATCCTCAAGCCTAAATGAAGCCTCTGAGCTAAATTCAAATCGCCTGTTTCGTCGACCAGGGTAATACCTTCTTTCTCCCCTAGTAGGTGAAAGGAGCGTAACGAAATTTGCGTGGTCAGACGGAAGAACAGGCCTCATGGCTTGAGTCTCGCCACGTAAAATAAGACATTCATCCCCCCCTGCCCGCCGCGTGATCGCCGAGCCGCCATCCGTCGCCCGACGCAACCATCACGCGTCCCCGTCGGATGATGCGGCGTTTTTCCATTTCCGCTCGGTCAATGACTGTCACGAGACGAAACGCCCCGCCTGATTGATGGGGCTGCGATTTTACGATCTCTTAACTCTTTGGGGTAAACGGTTAGCATATCGGGTTGTTATGCTCGAGGTTGGGTTGGGTTCAAATCGAATCCATGGGTTTTAAGAACCAAAAAATTCTTCGTACGCCTTCAGAGGGGACATAAAGACGGCTGTCCCATGTTTTAGGTTTATATGTAAACGATCCTCAACTCTGAAAAAGTTTATTGAAGGTAAATATTTTTTCCGCTCATTTCCCACTCTGGAGTCACAGCTCCTCGTATTACGCCGACATAGACGTCATCGGGGTTGACAGAATGACGCCGACGTTCGCGTTGACGGAGCAAGTCGCCCTGGGCGAGAGGCCGGGACTGATGGCAGCTCCACGGGGATCTCCAAAGCTCCCTGCGCACGAGACGAGATTTCGCCTACCTCCGCCCTCTTTTTAATAAATATAGAACTATTAAAGAGCCATTAAAAATATTGTAACGAATATTGCATCTGCCGGCACCACCACGAACTACCTGGATGCGCGGATTGCGTCATCGGCCGGCAGCCCTCCCACTAGCTAGTCCCAGAGGGTTCTGGGCGTATCGCAAAGTCCAGAAAATTCTCGACGGCGCCCTTCGTATATAAATACGCGGCGGTCGGTGACCGCGAGTCAGTCTTAAGTCCGCAGTGAAAGCTGAGCTTTGAAGGGTGTGCATCGCGGTGAATAGCAGTGCAGTGATTGTGCTCAGTAGCGTGAAGCGTGGCCAGTGCATCAAACTGTGGTTAGTGCAGTGAACTGTGACCAGTGCATCGAACTGTGGTCAGTGCAATGGACTGTGGCCAGTGCATCGAACTGTGGTCAGTGCTTAGGACTGTGTGACAGTGTAAGAGAAGTGAACAGTGTAAATAAATAATCAAGAGAAGTGTAGTGTAAATAAATAATCAAGAGAAGTGTGACATAAAGAACAATCAAGTGTTTTCAGTGATTGTGTTAAGAAACAAAATAAACGTTTTTGTTAAAATAATACAAGAGTTTTAATTCACCCCTAGAATCGTAACAATATGTTAACTTTGAATTCATCATTTAATATTACATTTTTCAAATAATAATTAATAATAATGCAAAATAAATAATTTTATTGGCATTTAATTTGAACTGTACGTAAGGGAAAACTTTACGTCCAATAATTCATAATCGGTAGGGGCCCGTAATGCATTAATCCAACCGTGCTCCTGTTCCGTTCTCCCTTACATTCCTCACATCTCTGGTGGCCGTCAATCTCCCCTTGACGCCGTTCCGTCCCCTTCCCTTTCCCTCGTCTTGACGCATCGCCGTGATGGCGGCGGGGAGCTCGTCCAGAAAGCAATAACGCGTGCCGTCAGCCCGCGTCGCGATGCGGCAAAGGAGGGGCGGGAGGACGTCATGCGTGAGCGGGCCAAGATTGATTTTGTTTCCGGTCGCGTTAACGGCTGTGCTCATTAGACTTGTGAGTGTGGAGTATGTTATATCCCGGGAGGTGGCGGTGTTCCGCTCTGCAGTGGCAAAGATTGATTTTGTTTCCGGTCGCGTTAACGGCCGTGCTCATTAGACTTGTGAGTGTGGAGTATGTTATATGCCGGGAGGTTGCGGTGTTCCGCCCTGCAGTGGCTAAGATTGATTTTGTTTCAGGTCGCGTTAACGGCCGTGCTCATTAGACTTGTGAGTGTGGAGTATGTTATATGCCGGGAGGTGGCGGTGTTCCGCCCTGCAGTGGCTAAGATTGATTTTGTTTCAGGTCGCGTTAACGGCCGTGCTCTTTAGACTTGTGAGTGTGGAGTATGTTATATGCCGGGAGGTGGCGGTGTTCCGCCCTGCAGTGGCAAAGATTGATTTTGTTTCCGGTCGCGTTAACGGCCGTGCTCATTAGACTTGTGAGTGTGGAGTATGTTATATGCCGGGAGGTGTCGGTGTTCCGCCCTGCAGTGGCAAAGATTGATTTTGTTTCCGGTCGCGTTAACGGCTGTGCTCATTAGACTTGTGAGTGTGGAGTATGTTATACGCCGGGAGGTGGCGGTGTTCCGCCCTGCAGTGGCAAAAATTGATTTTGTTTCCGGTCGCGTTAACGGCCGTGCTCATTAGACTTGTGAGTGTGGAGTATGTTATATGCCGGGAGGTGGCGGTGTTCCGCCCTGCAGGGGCAAAGATTGATTTTGTTTCCGGTCGCGTTAACGGCCGTGCTCATTAGACTTGTGAGTGTGGAGTATGTTATACGCCGGGAGGTGGCGGTGTTCCGCCCTGCAGTGGCAAAGATTGATTTTGTTTCCGGTCGCGTTAACGGCTGTGCTCATTAGACTTGTGAGTGTGGAGTATGTTATACGCCGGGAGGTGGCGGTGTTCCGCCCTGCAGTGGCAAAGATTGATTTTGTTTCCGGTCGCGTTAACGGCCGTGCTCATTAGACTTGTGAGTGTGGAGTATGTTATACGCCGGGAGGTGGCGGCGTTCCGCCCTGCAGTGGCAAAAATTAATTTTGTTTCCGGTCGCGTTAACGGCCGTGCTCATTAGACTTGTGAGTGTGGAGTATGTTATACGCCGGGAGGTGGCGGTGTTCCGCCCTGCAGTGGCAAAAATTATTTTGTTTCCGGTCGCGTTAACGGCTGTGCTCATTAGACTTGTGAGTGTGGAGTATGTTATACGCCGGGAGGTGGCGGTGTTCCGCCCTGCAGGGGCAAAGATTGATTTTGTTTCCGGTCGCGTTAACGGCCGTGCTCATTAGACTTGTGAGTGTGGAGTATGTTATACGCCGGGAGGTGGCGGTGTTCCGCCCTGCAGTGCAAAAATTGATTTTGTTTCCGGTCGCGTTAACGGCCGTGCTCATTAGACCTGTGAGTGTGGAGTATGTTATACGCCGGGAGGTGGCGGTGTTCCGCCCTGCAGTGGCAAAGATTGATTTTGTTTCCGGTCGCGTTAACGGCCGTGCTCATTAGACTTGTGAGTGTGGAGTATGTTATATGCCGGGAGGTGGCGGTGTTCCGCACTGCAGTGGCAAAGATTGATTTTGTTTCCTATCGCGTTAACGGCCGTGCTCATTAGACTTGTGAGTGTGGAGTATGTTATATGCCGGGAGGTGGCGGTGTTCCGCCCTGCAGTGGCAAAGATTGATTTTGTTTCCGGTCGCGTTAACGGCCGTGCTCATTAGACTTGTGAGTGTGGAGTATGTTATATGCCGGGAGGTGGCGGTGTTCCGCCCTGCAGTGGCAAAGATTGATTTTGTTTCCGTCGCGTTAATTCTGCCGCCTCATTAGACTTGTGAGGTGGGAGTATGCGTTATATGCCGGAGGTGGCGGTGTTCCGCACTGCAGTGGCAAAGATTGATTTTGTTTCCATCGCGTTAATGTCGTGCTCATTAGACTTGTGAGGTGGAGTATGTTATATGCCGGGAGGTGCGGTGTTCCGCCCAGCAGCGGCAAAGATTGATTTTGTTCTTGGTCGCGTTAACAGCTGTGCCTTCATTGACTTGTGGAGTGTGGAATATGTTATATGCCGGAGGTGGCGGTTCCGCCCGCAGTGGCAGATTGATTTTGTTTCCGGTCGCGTTAACGGCCGTGCTCATTAGACTTGTGAGTGTGGAGTATGTTATATGCCGGGAGGTGGCGGTGTTCCGCCCTGCAGTGGCAAAGATTGATTTTGTTTCCGGTCGCCTTAACGGCTGTGCTCATTGGACTTGTGAGTGTGGAGTATGTTATATGCCGGGAGGTGGCGGTGTTCCGCCCTGCAGGGGCAAAGATTGATTTTGTTTCCGGTCGCGTTAACAGCTGTGCTCATTGGACTTGTGAGTGTGGAATATGTTATATGCCGGGAGGTGGCGGTGTTCCGCCCTGCAGTGGCAAAGATTGATTTTGTTTCCTGTCGCGTTAACGGCCGTGCTCATTAGACTTGTGAGTGTGGAGTATGTTATATGCCGGGAGGTGGCGGTGTTCCGCCCCCGCAGTGGCAAAGATTGATTTTGTTTCCGGTCGCGTTAACAGCTGTGCTCACTGGACTTGTGAGCGTAGTCATGCTTTTGGTATGCCGGGAGGTGGCGGTGTCCGCCCTGCAGTGGCAAAGATTACCTTGCCTTCCGGTCGCGTTAACGGCCGTGCTCATTAGACTCGGTGAGTGTGGGAGTATACAGAAAGCCGGAGGTGGCGGTGTTCCGCCCTGCAGTGGCAAAGATTTATTTTGTTACGGCGTTAACGGCCGTGCTCATTAGACTTGCAGAGTGTGGCGCGTTATACGCTCGAGTGTAGCGGTGTTCGCCGGCGCAGTGGCAAATTATTTGTTTCCGGTCGCGTTAACGGCTGTGCTCATTAGACTTGTGAGTGTGGAGTATGTTATATCCCGGGAGGTGGCGGTGTTCCGCCCTGCAGTGGCAAAGATTGATTTTGTTTCCGGTCGCGTTAACGGCTGTGCTCATTAGACTTGAGAGTGTGGAGTATGTTATATCCCGGGAGGTGGCGGTGTTCTGTCCTGGAATGTGAATTCTGGCGTCGACCCCCCAAAAAATCGGTTTGTGGTGTTTTCCTCAACTGGGGATCTCCCATTAGTGGTACTCTGCTTCACCCGGGTCAAGCTCTAAGCTCCAGGCTGGTACCGGAAGCGGTGGCTCAGTGCATCAACTGATGTCACTGCTGCGCCGCTGACGGGAACGTCCTAGGATCGAGTTCCGGCGCTAACAGTATTTTCGCTACTCGTTAGATAGGTCGAATTCAGTCGCTGTCTGGAGGAGAATTCTAGGGGCCGGCTGCTCTGATCGGTAGTTTTCCGTGGTTTCTCCGATCAACACCAGACGAATGTCGGAGCAGTACTCTTACCAAACGGGTCACGGACCGGGCGCGATCTGTCCTTCCTCTTCCTTGTTCTATTCTATCCCCTTACACACA
>BLKR01001853.1:0-71339 GCA_011170035.1 Teleogryllus occipitalis | reverse complement strand
AATTAAAGGCTAAATAAGTGCCCTATTCGCGACTTTAAGGCTATGGATTTTTAAAAAAAAATCATTTGTCCTGCTAACTATAGGAAAAGATAGCAGGACCCGTTTTCAAATGACTAAAACGCTAATCAGAATTATAAAACAATCATCAAGGGATTAAAGGCTCTTAAATTAAATCATTTAAACATACAAAAGTCAATATGGAAATTAATAATATACAGAGTGGCGAAAACATAAGCTTATTAAGTCTATATTTTTTGAAGTTGAAAAAATAGTTGATTGTATGACGACTGTAATTAACTTTATGAAAGGTAAGAGGGAAGCGAGATAATTATTTCTTTAGGTTATGCGGAAAAGAACAGATCTTTTGGGAAATAGGATTTAATTCTTGTAGGAGCAACGCTGGTTTTACCGAGGTTTAAGTTACTGGTGCAAGGGGCATTTTGGAGATTGAAAAAGAATTTGGACAGCAGTAAGGAAATGTAATTGGTTCTATGCCCAGTTCTCTATGAAGTTGTCTGTTGGTTGTACCAATGGGCATAGGTAAGTGTACGTATGACTTTATTCTGGAATATTAGCAAGGTTTGAAAGATTCTTGAATGTGAGTATTTTAATGTTCTACTACATCAATGGCCATTTTAGTGCAGATCTACGCCCTTATGATAATCGGGGCTATTCACTTCACTTTTTTCTGCATCCAACTCCAACCCTGTCTGCCATTTTTGTACAGCTTTATGCCCTGGCTGCCTCGGTGAAACACACGTTTTGAAAGCGTCAAAGCAGAAAACATTTTGAGTGACGGAAAAGTGCTTAACTATGTAACAAAGTTTTTAGAGCTCGCGTGTGGCGTTTTTTGGACATTCGCTGCCGTGGAGTCTGTCACAAACGTCGACAATTCTGGCTTTCTAACTGTTTCAAATGCAGAGTTGCCATGTAATAAAATATTTTTTACATTTGTATACAGCAAAAATAGCATTGAGGCCGATATGAATCGACTTGAGACTGTTTTCCCAGCTTTATATTGCGTCGAGAAAAATATACACACGCATAGTAATATATTAATAAATTTAATTCAATGCGAATAAAGGAGTATTATATCGTGATAAAAATGATCTTTTTAAATAATGTTTTAAAATCAACTAACAAACATTTTTGTTTATTTTCATTATCAGTTTCTCAGATTATGTTTTCCCCTTCCATCTCCGTAATTAAGCTTGTACTTATTATTTAAAGTAGTGCACATTAGCAATTCATATCACGATCATTGGAAACACGATGTAGTTTATAATAAAATAATAATAATACTATAATATAATAATAAAAATAATAATACACAAATCTATCAAGACAAAACAAAATATACAAGTATGAAAGATGTTTCCTTAACTTCTTTGATAAATGGTGGGATTGGTTATTCAGCTTAATTTTTAACTATAAATATGCACAATATTCTTTGTTAATATACAAGTTTAAATATTCTTACGAATAATTAATAAACGTTAACTTAATGATATATTAAACACGAGTAACAATCAAATATTCTATATTAAATTTTATAAGTATTTTATGCACTAGAATGACAGGCAGTATTGGTCATAAACACTAGGTATTAGACTGTATTTATAAGCACGAAAGAGTTAATAAGAATTTATTTGTAATCTATAATTTTTGTAACAATTATCTGGAAGAAAATGTCTTAAATAATAATACATACATTTATCGCACAATTTAATTCAAATTAACTAGCCATGAAGTGAAAAACCAACTTGTGAAGGGAAAATGTGAGCAAACGTGGCAACCTTGCCTTGACAGCCAGAGCTATAAAAGAGCATTAAGAGATGAAGACAGCACCTTGTGAAATGAAAATAAGATCTTTAAAATTCCACCAGAGCGTTGCGTGCAATTCTGCCGTTTGCGTGCTTAAGGACACTTGCTATTAATATCCATCATTGCTACTCCAAGCTCGCACCCTATCCAACCAAAGAACTGCTCGTTGAGGGGCACTTGTGTGTCTGTTTTAGGACTCCAGATGGCGCGAAGAGGAATATCGCAGACATGTTCCTGTCGACTCCTGTGTAACCGCAAATGATATAAAATGCGATATTTTACTTACCATTTGCACGTCTTTTCATCAAACACCTGAAAAACGTGATGTCAACGCCAAAAATAGTTATTTTTATATTAAGTGTGTGAGGTTTCCGTTTTTTTCATGGTCAAGATTGAGATTTTTTGCCGAGACCGTAGGTCGAGGCAAAAAGTCTCAATCGAGACCATGAAACGGGCGGAAACTTTACACACGAAATATGAACAACATTTTTTCTACAACTAAAAATATAATACAAATAGTTTCGTAAACTTGTATTGGAAAAAGAAGCCTGGTACTCCGGACAATATAGAAATGCATTTATAGGGCCATGATTAGTTAGGAGTATCTTAGATAACAAAAATTCTGTTTATTGCGCTTTGGTGAGAAGTAGACTTCCTATGTAATTAATATGAATTAAATAGTTGTTTCTGTCTATTCTTTGTATATTTTGTAAGTCCGTAGCCCAGAACCAAACGTGCAAACAGAAATTCTAAAACCGTGCAAAAAATACTTTTTTTCACGGTAACAAGATAGTTGTCTTGGCAACGATCTTTTTTCAATGGTGATTAAAAAATGACGAAGTTCACGTACTGCTAGCGATGCAAAGAAGTTGTCTTTTTTATGCAGTTGTAGAAAAAAAAATTTCTGCAACCAAAATGGAGGGTATTTGCGCATTGGTATCCGTACGTAAAGGAAGTCATTTTTAATATCCACTAAAAAAAGACGGTTGCCAAGACAACTGACTTGTTATCGCGAAAAAAAGTGCTTCATGCACGGAAATATAACGAGGTAACAGACGTATCCCTTTTTAACGCTTCCGCAATTAATGTCCCTCTTTAATATACTGCTATTCCCAGAAATATCAAACACCTTATTTCAATATAAAGTTATAACTTTTTCAATTATGATTTGTATGCAGTTCTACAAAAATGTTATTCACATTTCGTGACAGAAGTGGGTGTTTTTCTCTTGGTCGAGATAGTAGTAATTTCGATATTGGCCATGTAAAAAAACACCCGCGAATATTTAATATGAAAATAACTAATTCGCATAAATATGGCGCTTTATTGTCATAAACATGAAGAGAAGAATTGAAACAAATAAAGATTTGTAATAGAAGAATTTTCAATCGATAGTAGAAAATATTTTGTTTACTTTCCGTTAGGAAAATTATTGTTTCTTGCACGATCCAAATAGCTTTGTACAACCATCAATCTGCATCGCGCAAAAAACTTGAACTTAATTTAAAATTATTTGTTTCATTCACGGGAAGGCCCTTGTTTCTTTTTAAGTATCGGAGGATCAGAACTATTAACAGACTGTTAAATATTATTTATTAGTATCATTCAACATGCCTAGGTGTCTTATGCCGTTTCGTCGTGTAACGAATTTATTACTCGTTATAAAATGTTATATTGGAATCCCTACTGATGCTACTGACAATGGAATCAGTGAGTCTCTCGCCTAGCACTGAAGCCACGCCGCCCCTCGCATCGCTCAACTACAGTCCTTCATCGCCATTCCTCCCACTCACTCACTAATGCCTTTATTTATTGATATGGCGAGGCTCGGGCCATTAGGCCCGCTCTTCCGCCTAACCACATGTCAGATGTATACAAAGATCAAACATATATTATATACAAATATAAAAAATATATTTATGTTGCAAGTAGTTAGTAGAAAACAAGTATAATTTAAATGTAGCTTTTAAAAAGATAAATGAAATATTAAAATAGACAGAAATGTGGCAAATTTTGTTTGACAAATTATAAATTCATAGACGGAAGTTAAACAAGTTGAGTTGAATAGCATTGCTCCAAACGTTTTCGCGCTACGCGGCAGCCTGGTATTCACCCCGAGCGACTGTAATCTTTTAAATACAGAAACACACCACCTCACTCGCCGCTCGACCCTGGAGGAAAACCCGCTAGTCGGGGAAAACCCACCAGGCAGGCTGCGTCCTAATACAATAGTAACTAAGCTACCCTCCCACCGCTCACATCCTTCAGACCAGCCTTCTCCGCCCATCTCGCTTTCCAACTTCATTTCGAATCATTCCCATCGGCCCTTACTTCTATCCTGGCCCCAATATTTTAATACTTCTACCGTCTGTTCGACACGCATCACTGTACCCCCTCCGCCCCATCCATCCTCCTCTTCGCTTTTCGTAATATATCCCTCTTACCCACTCACCCACCCCTTCTGGCCTTATCCCACCCGCCGAACTTCCGTCTCTCTCTTCGACTAGGCCCACGCCCCTCCCGTCCAACCCGCCCCTCCATCTCTCCCTTCAACTCACCCCAGCAACCCAACCCAATCCTCCATCCCATCCCATCTTACCTCCCATCCTATCTCACTCCTCCACCTCTTCTCCGATCCGGCCCTCCCACCCATCACCGGCCCTCTCTCTCTCTCTCTCTCTGAATCCTTTCCTTACACACCCCATTCCTCCCTCCCTTCGACCCCCTCCCACCCTGCGACCACACTCTCAACTTCCAACCCACCCTCTACCATCTGATTTACCCCTCCTTCGCCTTCCCCTCTAATTCCAACCCTCCTCACCCCATCTTTTCCACCCTTCGTCGCCCCGCTCCTCCCACCCTTCTACGACATCCCTTCCCGCCCTCCAACTATTTCCCTCCCACCCTTCAACCTCCGACCGAACCCAACCCGCCCCTCCCCCATCCTCTCCCTCCCTCTTCATCCCATCCCATTCGTCCCTCCATTCAGCGATACACCTCTCCGCCCTCCGACTCCTTCCCTCTCTCTGAACCCCCTCCATGCATCGATTCGACCCTTCCGCTCTCCATCACCTTCCTTGGCACACATTGACCTCTGTGCTCCCACCCATCCCACTCCTGACACCTTCGGCCCAACACATCCTCCACCTCCCCCTTCATCCCACGACATCCGTTCCACCCTTTACCTACCTGTTCCTTCCACCCTTCTACTATTCCTTCCACCTCTCCCCCTCCCACTCTCTGACCCGACCCACGCCCTTCGATCCCTTCCTCCGGGAGAGACGGCTCAGGGCATCAACTGATGTCACTGCAGTCTCTCTGACCGGGAGGTCCTAGGTTCCCACTCCACACGGCGGCAGGATTTTCGACAATAGCTTCATCAAATTCAGTCGCTGTCTGGAGGAGAATTCTAGTGGCCAGTTGCTTTGGTCGGTAGTTTTCCATGGTTTATTCGATTAACACCAGGCGAATCCCGAAGCAGTACCCTAACAAACGGGTCACAGACAGCGCACGATATTTCCTTCCTCTTCCTTGTCCTCTCCCCTTACACACACACTTACACTAACATGCACTACATTACCACACATGCCGGGAGACCGGTCGGGAGCGTAGAGCTTGTCCAAGCAGGGGCGGTACCTCGCTTGTGGGAGATACCTGGTTGGGGAAACCCCGATAGCGTACGGTAGGTTGACGCCGGATCTCGCCATCCAGCGGGGGAAGATCACCGCCCCACGAGAAAAAAGAAGTACACTTACGGGACTAATTCCCCTAGTAGTTGGTGCGTCCGGAGTCACTAACAATCAATCAGTCTTTCGATTCATTCCCTCCCCCGTCTCCCGTCCCGTCTCCAACTCACCCTTTCTCCCATCCGACTCGCTCCTCCCGTCCAACCTGCCCCCCTCATCCTCCTTCGATCCTCCCCGCCGCAGCCTCCGAGCCTCCCCGCCCCTTCCACGATGCCCCGCTCCGCCGTCGCCCCGGAGCCTAAAAGGGGCTCGCATCGGAAAAGGCTCATCTGCCGTCAGCTCTTGACAGCGCCTCCGGAGGGTGGCGGCGGTGCCTGCGGGTGCCTCTCTCCCCCCACCCCCTCCCCACCCCACTCCACCCCTTTCCACCCATCTAGCCGGCTGTCAGCCAGCCAGCCGACGCCCCGAGATAAATCTCCTTTTTCCTCGCACCGAGAAAAAATATTAATACAGTGGAAAAATTCCGGCTCTTGTGGTACACCTGAATTGGACGTTTCGTGGTCCACTGCGGCGGGCGATCTGAATGATTCTGCGTGCCAGCGATCATTGTCAGTAGTATCATCACCCCACAGGAGCGACCTCTAGTGGAGAGATCTGACATCTATGGGACGAGATTATTGCGGGGTTTTCTCTCTCCCAGGCAGATTCCAGCTCTCTGTATTGCTGTATCAATATCTTGATTACTTCTTGTTTCATTTTCGTCTAAACTCTCGACCTATTATTCCCGAAAATTATGAACGCTTTTAATTCTAAGAAACTTGTTTTTTCGATCTGAACCTCACCCGGAATTTCACAGCGTCTCAACTTGGAAGACTGTCTTGCAACGTTGAAGATGTCTGTCCCTGGCCAATGTCGCCGCCGTTTCCATGGCGACTGCACGAGCCTGACCTTTATCGGCGAATGAACCGCACTTTCTTCATTTGTTTTACGAGTCCCTTGTCCTCGAGTTCTTAAGAGCTGCTGCCACGAGTTGGTCCAGGCGGAGTTGTGACAAAGGCATGACGTCTGAAGGGGCGAACACGCAACCCGTAGAACAGGAGTGTGTGGCGAGTTGCCTATACACATCTTTCAGGCGCGCGTTTGTCTTTCAATTCGGGTTCTAGGCTGTTAGGTCGAAAGTCGAAAGTGGTTACAGGAGTCCCGTTATAAAAAGTAAGTAATTTCAAACGCCATATAATTTATGCAAATTTCGCTAATATAAAAGAGACAGTGTCATTCATGACTCGAGAGGTCCAGTGGTGGATTCTCGACACAAGCTACACCTCGGATAATGTCCGGAGGAGAAATCCAGGGGTCGGCTGATCTGAACAGTAACTTCCCATGATTCTCTTATCACTTCGAGTCGAATGCCGGAGCAGTACTTTACCCACTGCATTTTCTTATTTTCTTTCTTTCGGATTGAACAACACAAAGAACAGTGTTTAATACACTACATTTGTTATGGCTGCTTATATCTATTACTAGCTGAAGTACTCGGCGTTGCTCGGGCATTTATTACAGAAAATTATTAGGCAGAATGAGGGATGCTATCTTTTCATTTCCTGCAGCGGAGCCTACCTCTACCTCTTCCATTGTATCCCTTCTTCTCCCTGCTTCTAACTGCCATGCTCTACCCGGCCATGCACCCAAAGCTCTGTCTACTTTTCACCCACTCTTGGAAATTTCCGGTCTACATCGCTCACTTTTCCATAAACAAATACATTTTTCTTTTTTAAATTTCCAGCCAGTAATTGCCAGTATTTATAATTATCTTCAAAAAGACAAATATATTTTTAAATTACATGTAAAAAATTATTTGTTTACGTAAATCAATTTATCATACCATTGAAACATGAGAACAATACTGATCCACAAACATTACGTGTACATAATAAATTGACATTGTACTGGGCCACTTACCAAAACAGTATTAGCTTCATTATTTGATCTGAAGTGCTAGATATTATGAATCTTGAAATGTAAATAATAGGAACAAAGAATTCCCTAACATTTTATTTGCTATTAACAAATATTTTAGATAAAGTAATTTTTGTTTTTTATAGAAAAGATGAGTGAATTCATTTTTTGGGAGCAGTTGATACGCAAAACAACAGCACAGATTAGTCCTAATACATACCAATAATTATAATACATACTTAACTATACACCACTGCACATATTCAAGAAAAAATTCAACTGGGTGGGCCCAAAACATACAAACATTTTCCATTTTACCAATTTAAACATGAAAACTGTATAAATAGCGAAATTACGAATGCTAATGAAAAGCTGCCCCACTACGTACAGAATTATTTACATTTGCATCCCTCCTTACAGTATTATTTTCAATAGTGCGAGTGAAAACTTCAGCAAGTCCCATTTTCCTCTGAGTATCCAACTCAAAATGTTATATACTGCCCATCTATTCGCACTTGTAGTCTGTTTGGGCAACTGTGACACTCACGTTGTTTCCAACAATTCAATGTTTACATATTTCAGTAAAAGAAGATAGTGTTTTGAATGTATACGATATATATTTATAGAATATTGTAGATTACTGTATATTCTGTATTATTACTTTATAGTCTCTCAATCTACCTCAATTTTGAACACTTTCCAAACTCCAATGTTTTCTTAACACACGGATTAAGCATAATGCATGTATATTGACATCTTTACCACGTTAGTTACGGATTTCGTTCAAATATTCCACCAATATTTAGATCTAACAAATCACCAGCTTTCACACAGGGACATTAAATAACCTTATTCAAACTCCAATGACTTTCGTAATAATTCTTGACATTGATGAAATCAGTAGTAGATCTCAGACGTCATCCTCTGGTGGCGCGCAGCTAAACTATTGGCATTGATGCACTCTTGAATCTGTGATGTAAAGCTAGGCGAAAAATGTCCAGAAAAGTAATTATTTTGAAAATATATTACTGTTTATGTTTGTAAATTATAGCCTATAGTACTCCAGGCCTTTAAAGGATGCTAGCACAAACGTTTCATCGACGTTGGTTCAGTAGATTCAGAGATTACCGCGCTATAAGACAACGCACTTCTGTCTTCATATATCAGTATAGATAGATAGATAGATAGATAGATAGATAGATAGATATACCTGTAGAAGACAACTGAAGACCGATTTTTATTGTGTTTATGCCGGGACCTGCTGAATATATAGCCGTGTCACCTGCAAATAGGGCGGTTTTTATATTACCACATTTAGGTAGGTCTCCTACATACAAGTTATAAAGAGCGGAAGATAACTGGCAGCCTTGGAGAGGGTCTGCCTTGACCGTTTTTTGGTTAGTGATGATTGTCAACAGAAACGGCAAACATTCTAACGTTGAGAAATCTGGAAATGATTTGAGTAAGATAATCTGGAGCGCCTATTTCTTTTATTTTGTAGTATCAAGCTTGGTGCCATATTCTCTCGAAGTCCTGAAAAATGTTGAGAAAAGTGGTTATTATGTGATAGTGCTTTTGAAATGCTTTATAAATGTTTTCAGTGATTCTGCGTAGTTAGTGATGCCTGGACACTTTTTCGGCGAATACAATTTGCTCTACAGGTACGGTCTTTGTGTTATGGAAGTGGGCTTTTTTAATCGTTCCAATATTATTTTTTTAGTATTTTAGATAGCGTGGGAAGCACACTGATTGGGCGGAAACTGTTGGTTAGGGATACATTCTTGTTTGGTTTTTGTACTGAAAGAAGGATGACATGTTTGTATAGATGCGGAAAGACGCAGCCCTCATACAAACGAGTCAAGAATAGCGCGTGATCGTTTCTTCCTCATCCTTGTTCCTTCCTATCCCTGAAACGCACACACACGCACACACACATACACAGACACATTCTCACATTCCGGGAGCTGTGGCTCAGTGCATCAACTGATGTCACTGCAGTGCCTCTGACCGCGAACCTCCTGGGTTCCAGTCCCGACGGCGGCAGGATTTTCGACACAAGCTTCTCAGCTAGATCGAATTCAGTCGTTATCTGGAGGAGAATTCTAGTGGTCGGCTGCTCTGATCGGTAGTTTTCCGTGATTTCTCCAATCAACGCCAGGCGAATGCCGGAGCAGTACCCTACCAAACGGGCCACGGACCTCACACGATATTTCCTTCCTCATCCTTGTCCTATCTTCTTGTCCCTTAGACAGACACTTACACTAACATACATTACACTGTTACATATTCTGAGACACCGGTCGGTAGCTTAGAGCATCTCCCGGCTGAGGCGATGTTTCGCTGATGGGAGATACCTGGTTTGGGAAACCCTCGATAGTCGACGGTAGGTGGCGCCGAATCTCACCATCCAGCGGGGGAAGATAACCGCCGTATCCTAGACAAAAACATGCACTGCAGTTATGGGAATAACGAGCTTAGTAGTTGACGCGCCCGGATTAACTATCATTCAATCAATCAACATTCACACACACATTCACATACATACATACATGCATACACGCACACATTCACATATACATACATACTCGTACATGCACACACACACACACACACACACACACACGAGTACTCTACCACTCATGTCGGGAGAGCAGTTGGGAGCTTAGTGCTTCTCCCGGCTGAGCTGGTGCCCCGCTCTTGGAGATACGTGGATGGGGAAACCCCGCAAGACACCGTTTAGGTCTGTGCCGTATCTCGTATTCTAGCGGAAGAGGAATCTGCATCTTCTAGAAAAGAATATCTTCATGGCTAATAACCACAGCAGTTGACGCGTCTGGAAACACAAAATAAGGAATCCATCAAGACTTTCACGTACCAACTGCCACCTTCGTGCCACCGTCGGAACGGATTTTCATGTTGTTTCACGTCAAACAATTGGCTAAACATAACTTCAGCAACGTCCGTAATTGCATTTTTCCTTCTCCACTTCCTCGTTAGTTCATCATAACATATACTTATGAAAAAATAGTTAAAATAAAAATAAACAACTAACGGAGCATCTTAGAAAATTGATGTCCTCTGAATTTGTGTTCAATGAGTATAGAAACTAAAATTTAATTAAACGGAGATGGTTTTTGCCTTCCTATGTAAAACGTGCCAAAATGAAGTTACAAGTCATACTAATTGGTATGTCGATAATAATACTTCTTTTATTAATTTATTAACGAAAAATTATAAATAAATCTATGGTCATGAGGGAAAGGTCATAAAGAGTTCAGTTAAGAATATTAAGGGTTTTTGCCCCGCGGCCACAGAAATATTATGAAATTTATTAAAAAATACAATTTAATTATTGAAATTGAAATATTTGATTGCACTTATAGCTTTACATGACTGGTTTCGCGGGTTTCGTCAGTATCCTTAAAACATTCACGCAATGGCACCCGCCTTTACTCTAGAAGCCGGCTTTAACACTGACTACGAAGCGCATTCTCCGGGTTTCAACCATTAGACCTCGTGTGAAAGAGTTCACTTATTGAAACCATACGATCCCACATAGCAGCCAATGTGTTAATTAAGTTCAATGACCTACCGAGGGTGGTGGAAGGGGGTTCAGGCAGCTTCAATCCTCCCCAAGAAGCCAAGTATACAAATTAAAACATTTAACTTTTACTAATTTTCTGTACTAATAAAAGTCATTCAATATATAAATTGAACTAGATAAATAAAAATTCATTTTCTATTCAGAATGAATGAAAAATTATTTATACGAAAACATGAAGTCGGCTGAACATTATACCCCCCTCCCTCCTATAGAGAAGATGATATGTGATGTGTATATTTTTTTACGTGAAACGTTGGTACGGGAGCGTCTTTTGCTAAACGATTCGACCTACAGTCTTGATTGATTTATTGATTATTTTGTGTTTCCGGACTCGTCCACTGCTGTGGTTATGAGAGCTGCTAGTACAGATATACTAGTATTATATTACGTAAGATCAGTGGCGGCTGGTGCGGAATATTTTTGGTGGTGCAAATTAGTAGGGAGTTTGTGGACCTTCCAACAATCGAATGTGGACCTTCGAATTCTTCTCATAGGAAGCTAAAGATTTGCATCACTTTCGTGCATCTGCGCATGTGAAGAATATCGAGATTGCAGTCGATTGCTGCTGGCTAAAACGTGCACAAACTCCCTAGTGATGCGACATAAAATACAAAAAATATAAAAAGTATTAACAAATTTCAAGAACTGTGCTGGAGACTTTATCGATAAAAACTGATAATTGCTGGAATACTCAGGTTGAGTCTAACATGTTTACAAATGTATATGATTCAGTACTTTATAATTTCAAAATAAATTTAATATAATACATATTAGGTATCTTATATATTCTGTTTAATTATTCCACCAATAGATTACCATTTCTCAATAGTTGTTTATCCTCCCTACCTATTGTTTTTCTATAACATATGCTCATGACTAAAATCTTTATAAATTTAATCAAAAGGTAAGCTCCATATGAGTATATTGAGTAATCTTATTAAAATGTTATCTTCTTTGAATACAATATTTTTGTGATGTTGTTTTTGTGATATATTTACATTGTACAAATAACTAATTGTATTAGTAATTTCATTATTAACAAATTACTTATTAAAGATAATGCTCTAGCATGAAGATGAGAAAAAATAATCCTCAAAACTGTTGCAAGATAATAATAATAATAATAATAATAATAATAATAATAATAATAATAATAATAATAATAATAATAATAATAATAATAATTGAAATAAATCATCTCCATTAATTCTTCTAGGTCTGTTCAAAAACAAAGAGACCAAAGCAGAATATAATAATCAAGAGGAACAGACACATAAGCACATAAGATAAATTTCTGTGCGCATCTAAGTAACATTTTTGTCTTGAAACGTGTGTAAAAGCGCATAAGTAATTAAAATAAGTCATTGTGCTGCCCACTCCACTCTTTCCGCGGGAGCGTTTTCGTCGGTCGGAGACTAATGGCGGCGGTGTTGACTGGAGGAGTGGGGGGTTGACACGGCGCCGTGGTGACGCCCACGTCCATCCCCTGATCGATGGACCTCGGAGGGATACTGGTTTGACTAATATTCTATTCTAAAAAAATCAATATATGAATTAATAACGGTTCGCTCAAAATATCTAATGTTAACGTTATCAAATATAACTGTAAGTCAAGAGGTAACAGGAAGACATCTTACATTCAACATAAAGAAAATTCTTTATAAGAAAACTGCAAGTCGGCTGGACACTCTAAGCCTCCCCCCCACATTCCCACGCCCTCAGAGAAAATCTTGACTACCCCACCGATTAGGTTATGCGTATATTTTTTGACATAAAAAAGCCGAACAAGTAATTGTAATATGTGATTGTGCTGCGCGCTTCACGTGGCTCTTTTTGGGAAGCGTTTTCGTCTGCGACAAAAGAGGGGCGAAAAGGGGTGGTTGCAGCGCCGTAGTGGCGCCCACTATCATCCTCAAATTGAATGACAGCGTCGGGACGCCAATGATACGTATTAAAAATACAGCTTAACTAATATTCTGTTTCAAAACTTCAATATATCAATTGTTAACATTACAAAAAAAATATCAACGAATAAAAACATTTTATATTGACCGTAAATTAATAATTATTTATCTGCTTAGTCGTTTGGTTGACTCTCAGGCGGATCTTACGGCGCCTAACTTCTTCCACTCTTCACTATTGTTCCAAGACCCAGGAGGTATCTGCCAGCCATTGTCTTCTCTGTGTTGTCTCCAATCAGGTCGCGACCGGCCTCTTTTCCTTCTTTCTTGCGTTTGCCAATCCAAAAGTTTCTTTGGAAGTCAATTGCTCTGCATCCTTTCCACGTGTCCAAACCATAGCAGTTATTAAATTTATTATTTAAACAGTTATTAAATATAATATTCTTATAATTATTTATAAGAAGCCATAAGTCCATTGGACACATTAAGCCAGCCCATCCCAACCCCGTCCACATTCCCATCCTCCAGATAAAAATCCCGGATGCGCCCCCAATTAAGTTATGTGTATATTCTTTGCCTTAAAGCGTTTGTAAAGACGCATACATAATTAAAATCTGTGATTCCGCAGCTCGCTTCGTGAGACTCCTTACGCGGAAGCGTTTTCGTCGTCGTCGTCGGCGTCCTCAAAGGCTGGAGTTGGGGGAGGGAGAGGGGTTGTTCGCGGCGCCGTGGTGGCGCCCACGGTCATCCTCAGATCGATGGACTGCGGCGGGGGACGGGTCGGGAGCGGGGGCGTGGGGGCGTTGATGGCCGTCGGCGCCTGCGGGACGCATGCTGAGGCACGCGCGCTCCCTCCCGCCGCCCCCGCCCCCGCCGCCGCCGCCGGTCGCCATGGTAACCGCCACCGCGGCGCCGCGCCGGTCGCCGCCGCCGCCGCCGCCGCCGCCGCCGCCACCCGCGCAAGACGACTGCCCGCCGCCTAAACGCAAGGCCACGGTCGCGATTGCGTCCGCGATGCGCGCGGTTGGACTCGCGCTTGTTTTTTTGTCTGCTCTTCTCTTTGGGGCTTCTCTTCTCTTTAGGACCTGGAGCGGTGCCTCAGTGCATTAACCGATGGCACTGCAGTGCGTCTGACCGGGAGGTTCTGGGTTCGAGTCCGTAATGTGGCAGGATTTTCGACACTAGCTGGTCGGGTAGGTCGAATTCAGTCGCTGTCTGGAGGAGAATTCTAGCGCCCGGCTGCTATGATCGGTAGTTTTCCGTGGTTTCTCCGATCAACACCTGGTGAATGCTGGATCAGTTCCCTAACAAACGGGCCACGGACCGCGCGCTATCTTTCCTTCCTCTTCCTTGTCCTATCCTCACCCCTTATACACTCACCTACATTAACATACACAACACCTCTACATATGACGGGAGACTGGTCGGGGGACTTAGAACCTATCCCGGATGAGGCGGTGCCCCGCTGATGGGAGATACCTGGTTGGGGAAACCCAGTTAGCTGACGGTAGGCGCCGGATCTTGCCATCCAGTGGGGGAAGATCACCGCCACCTCCCGATGAAGAAACTTGCACTACGGGTCTAATGACCTCCGTAGTTGACGCGCCCGGAATCACTAACAATCAATCAATTAATCAATTCCCTTTCGGACGCTCTTCCAAGTTTTCACTCTGTTATTTGCTTTCCGTCTGTTCTTTGCTTTCCGTCTGCACTTTGCTTTTCGTCTGCACTTTGCTTTTCGTGTGCACTTCTTTGCTCTGTCCTTCGTCTCTTCTTATCTTTTGCTCTCCTATCGTATCAGTTTCTCTCATATTTTAGCCACTACTCTTCTCATTGTTTCGACTCGTCTGTTCTTCTCATCTTTTCGTCTCGAATCTTCTCATCTTTTTTGTGTCTTTTGCTCTCCTATCGTATCAGTTTTTCTCATATTTTAGTCACTACTCTTCTCATTGTTTCGACTCGTCTGTTCTTCTCATCTTTTCGTCTCGAATCTTCTCATCTTTTTTGTGTCATGTCTCTTCTCATCTTTTCGCCTCGTCTCATCCCTTTTCTTTTTCTGGATCCTCTGTTTTTGATTCTCGGTAGGAAAGTGTGTCTCTTAATTATAATATTACATTAATTAACGTTGTTCACCACAGTATGTGTGAATACATATTCATGGCACCTAGTTTTGAACACCTGTTCTTTTTCAAAGGGTCAATCGGGCTGAAATTACCATGTTCCAATAGTGAACAAAAATGCGAATAACGTTCATATAATTAGCTTCGTTGTATTTTAAAAGAAAGAATTGAATGCTTTACATTGTTGATGTGCTTTATTTATTAAATATTTTTTATTTAATCTGTGGATATGTACTTTGCAATTAATCTAAAATGCATCACTTTCTCTGACAACATAGACCAGACGTTGTGTTGTAGCAATCTCGGACCGTAAGATCGCGGGTTCGAGTCCCGTCTCGGGAATTGTTGTGTTTGTGTTCGTCCTTTCATCCCTTATTATCACCATATCGTTTCATCTCCACATTTACCATAACGTTAATTCCAGTAGTGATCGCTAATGACCTAGATGTTGATGCGACCTTAAATAACAAAAAACAACAAACTAGACATGGGGGAAAGAATAATCCTACACACGAATTTCAGTAGGTAAGTAGGAAGCATATATATAATAGTTATTTATGTATCAAGGGCGTTAAGTAAATGTTTGTGTCCCGAAGGCGACTTCCAACCCCGAGGGCCTGAGGCCCGAGGGGTTGGAAGTCGCCTGAGAGGCAAAAACATCTAGTCAAAATCGTCATTTGTCTATATGACGTCAGATAAACAGTGTGCGTATCTATTTACTATTGTGTAATTGCTATTGGACTGATTTGTTCATACAAAATGAAAGAATTTTGTGAAGTTCCTGCGGAAATTCTCGCAAAAACTAACAAAACTACGGACAGTTGTTTTCAGTAAAATTTCGAAAATACATGAAAAAGTTTATGGTATATTTGGGAGTTATATAACACTGTAAATAACACTGTAAATTGCGTTGAAGAAACGATACTTTTAGGTTATTTGCTTCTATTGCCTGAAGGAAGTTAGAATATGTTATAACACAAAAAATAACATTTCGAGGATGTTAGCCGATGTGCCTTATACATCGTGTTTCTTCGAGTGGTACTGCCACTAAAAAAGCACATACTATGTCTTAAAAAAGGTGATACGTAACAGTGAAATATGAGTTGCTGGTGGCAACTGTATATTCTCGGGAACACTCCAAATTTGCAAATTTCATATCGATTAAGAAAAATAAGCTTTATAATGAGTTATTTTACTTATTTGAGCATTATGCCATTTATTTATTGTATTTGATTGCATCGTAATTTTAATATATCGAATTCATAAAAATTTTGTATGTGTTGGTATTAGAGCGGGCCATAAAGTATGCAAAAGACCCACGGGCATAAAGAATTAGAAAGGCCAGCAAGGGTATTAACAATACCGTTATGTGTTTTGTTTGAGGTCCGTAAATACACAGCAATGAACTAGTAAACCATAAAATATTTTAGTCATTTGAAAGACATAAAAATTAAAGAATTTCTGACGTTTTTCATCTCCCGCTTTATTACTTGAAATCAATTGCTAGAAGATTTAATTAATTAATATACTTAGTATTATATTAATATATATATATATATATATATATATATATGTATGAATTTCTTGCAATGATAGAATTAATATTCAAAAAATAGTGAGGTAAAATTGGCTCCACGTCTTAGCTTTTGCTCTCAAGTTTCCTGTCTGTTGTTTAGAGCTAATCAATCTTGTTCGAAGAATGTTCTCTATTATACCAGCTTGCATTGACATCAGAGATATGTAGTCGACCAATTCCGTTTCCGAACAATGGGCTTTCGGAAAAATCGTTGACATCAATATTTCTGGATCCCCTGGGTCTGTGTGAGACATATAGTCATCAACATTGTTGCATTTCACGATCATAATTTGATTCCAGAAAGGCTGCTTTTTTATTTTTCTCTCGTCCACAAATATACAAACTTGAGTAAGCATTGGAATTACTTGTACGATGACGATATTTTTATAAAATATATATGAATTCCAGATGTATTATGTTTTAATGAAATGAGAGCTGAAAAGTCGGCATTTTTCGATCATTTATTGATCAGAAACGTGTATTAAATAACCGTCGCTCGGAATTTGCATAAAGATGTTCAGACATTAACACCAAAAACTACGCTTTCTTCAAAAGATATGGGTAAAAAATATAAATTATAATCCAACTTACTTGTTTCATTGAAGATAAAAATGAAAAAAGAAATGAAATTGAAAAATGTATTAATCAGATAATAACAAACTGAAGTGCATCGCGTTGCCCGGAATTCATTTATCAAAATCATCTGTTAAACAGGAAATTCATTTATCACAATCATCTACTGCTGACCTTAGTGTAAAATAGTACTCACTTCAGTGATTTGCCTATTTAAAATAAAATAAAATGAAAGTCAATAAGCCGGCTGCTCTGATCGGTAGTTTTCCGCGGTTTCTCCGATCAACACCAGGCGAATGCCAGAGCAGTACCCTACCAAACGGGCCACGGACCGCGCGCGATCTATCCTTCCACTTCCTTGTCCTATTCTCTCCCCTTACACACACACTTACACTAACGTGCACTACACTACCACATATTTCGGGTGACCGTTCGGGAAGTTAGAGCTTGTCACGACTGGGGCGGTGCCCCGCTGGTGGGAGAGTCCTGGTTAGGGGGAAAGCCCACTAGCCGACGGTAGGTCGGCGCCGGATCTCGCCATCCAGCGGGGAAAGATCACCGCCATCTCTCGAGAAAAACATGCACTACACTAACGGGACTAATGACCGAAGGAGTTGACGCGCCCGGAAACACGAAAAAATCAATCAATCAAAAAGTCAATAAGGCTGTTTAAAAAAGTGCATGACACACGTAGTGAAAGTGACTTTATTTTGCTCATAGTATTGCCCCACTCGTCCTCGTGTTCCAACATTTTCTATTCGTAAAATAAAACAGCACTTTTATCACTCGTATCATTAATAACAATTTTCTTTAGAGAAATCTGTTTTTCAAAATGGATCGTTAAAGGTCAGACAATACATCTGATACCTCCTTTGGTGGTGCAGAATCAGGGCTCTCAGCAAGGTTTTGGGGCGAACGTTTTGGGTTCGAGTCCTCCATGGTGGTTTTCACCCTGTAACTATGGTGTTATTTCATACACACCTCATACCCTATCTAAGCCATAATCGTACAAACCATGAGATACGAATGCATATGGTTGTGAATATAGTCTACTAGCTGACCCGGCGAACTCTGTTCCGCCTTAACAGCCGGTCCCATCTTTTTCTCGCGTCGCACTCACTGTGAGAAACTGTACTATCCTTGTTGCACTGCGTACGTGCAACACGTGCGTTCTCACACAGGAACGCTGTCGAACGGGATAAACAGTATCCTATGTCAGTCTCCTGGCTCTAAGCTTCCTGCTCACCAAATCGGTACAGCCGTTCTTGAGTTATAAATAGTGTAACTAACACGACTATATACGGATATAACGGCGAAAAGGCGGCTATCATTATCGCCTTCTGTTATCAGTGCGGCGTTACAACAATGGGTTACAACTGGCAACAATGACCGCTAACATGCGAAATCACGCGAAAACGTGCAAAAACGTGCGTTCTCACACAGGAACGCTGTCGAACGGGATAAACAGTATCCTATGTCCGTCTCCTGGCTCTAAGCTTCCTGCTCACCAAATCGGTACAGCCGTTCTTGAGTTATAAATAGTGTAACTAACACGACTATATACAGATATAACGGCGAACGAAAGGCGGCTATCATTATCGCCTTCTGTTATCAGTGCGGCGTTACAACAATGGGTTACAACAGGCAACAATGACCGCTAACATGCAAAATCACGCGAAAACGTGCAAAAACGTGCGTTCTCACACAGGAATGCTGTCGAACGGGATAAACAGTATCCTATGTCCGTCTCCTGGCTCTAAGCTTCCTGCTCACCAATTTTCAGCCAAATCGGTACAGCCGTTCTTGAGTTATAAATAGTGTAACTAACACGACTTTCTTTTATATATATATATATATATATATATATATATATAATATATAGATATAGATATATATATAAAATATATATATATATAGATATATAATATATATATATATATATATATATATAGATATAATATATATAGATATATAATATATATATATAGATATAGATATAGATATAGATATAAATGTGGGATGTTGTCATTTCACCTTCATCGCTATACCTCTTTACAAAATGGAAGGCAACGGCAAACACCTCTGTAGCCACCTGCCCAGTGAAGCCTCTAAACCTTCTCCCGCATGAACTTTCACCGCCAAAGGAGCTCAGTGCATCAACTGATGTCACTGCAGCACCTCTGACCGGGAGATCCAAGAGTTTGAGTCCCGACTGTGGCAAAATTTTCGACGCTAGCTACATACCTAGGTCGAATTCAGTCGCTGCCTGGAGGAGAATTCTAGCGGCCGGCTGCTCTGATCGCTAGTTTTCAGTGGTTTCTCCGATCAACACCAGGCGAATGCCGGAGAAGTACTCTAACAAAGGACCACGAACCGCACGCGATCTACCCTTCCTCTCCTTTGTCCTAGACTCTCCCCTTACACACACACTTACACTAACATGTACTACACTACCACATATTCCCGGAGACCTGTCGGAAGCTTAAAGTTTGTCCCGGCTGGGGCGGTGCCCCGCTGGTGGGAGAGTCCTGGTTAGGGGGAAGCCCCACTAGCCGACGGTAGGTCGGCGCCGGATCTCGCCATCCAGCGGGGGAGGATCACCGCCATCGCTCACGATAAAAATTTGAACTACACTTACTGGACAAATGACCTTAGCAATTGACGCGCCCGGAATCACTAATCAATCTCATGTACACTCAATTCACTGATCATGATTAGCGCACTGTTACTTTACTGTTCGTTCATTCCGTCCTACTAATTTTTGTGTTAATTACTCATTAATGCTTTCACATGAAACGGAACCCAAGCAGGCATCCATAACTCTTGCTCGCAGCTGCGGCTGAGGAAGGACATCTGATTTGCAGAATTTCGCGTAATTTGTAGACGCAGCTCTCTGCTCCATCTTTTCATTAATAAACTTGGCAGGAAAATTAATGAAGTCTAGAAAACGGCATCCGTAAGCTCGAGCTAAATGAGATTTTCTCTGGTGATTCATTACTTCTGATCAGAGGTGTGCAAGTGTGCTTTTTGGTCACGCCGGTTCTCGACTCTGGCGGGGTACCCGGTGCACTTCTTATCTGATAAGGGACCTACGTAAGCTAATTGAATAGTTTCGAGTCTTATTCATAATCGAAATATGTGTTGTGCATTATTTTAAATTGTTGTACTGTTTTAAATTGTCATACTCACTTGATCGAAAGGGACAATAAAATGAATAATAACAATTGAGAGAAAGAGACATAAGGCGAAAATTAAATAGATTTTATAACTTATGTGGGACAATAAGAATACCAATAAACAAATAAGACTTTAAAAACCAGGCAACTCTAATTCTACAATACAAAGGCAGTACCCATGCTAACTTATGCATGCGAAAACTGGACCATAAATAGAACAGACAAAAGAAAAATAGAAAGCATCGAAATGAAATTCTTACGTTCAGTAGCAGGTTACAATATCTTAGACAATATAATGATGACATCAGAACCGACGTGAATATATTCAATCTGATGGACAGAATTCAATCGTTTAGGGGCAGCTGGCATGATCGTATCCAACGTATGCCTCCAAACAGAATTCCCATGATAATGTACAAGTATAATCCTAAAGGAAGAAGAAATGTAGGCCGCCCCTTAACAAGATGGAGAGACTCATTCTCTTGATGTGTAAACAGACCTTAAGGCCAAAATCCATGATGAAGAAGAAGAAGAAGAAGAAGACAATTGAGAGATTGTTGACTCATTACGGAAGGAATCGCTTATCTAAAAATATTCATTCATGAAAAGTATAATTTTTTTAAGTAAAGAGAAGCAATCGCACAGAATAAGCTACTTGGTTCGCAAGTTTTCTTTCGTACTGGAGAGATTTCCTAATTCTAATTACAAGAAGATGAATTTCGAAATTATTCCATTAGATAAATCAGCTTGACGTTTTCCCATCAAATTATCAGGGAATTGTATGATAACTTGTAACGTTGAGACTAAGAGGAAATGTTTCTAATTTCTATGTGATCTACGTACAGCATGAATCAAAAAAGTCCTTCCAAATACAGTAAATAAATATTGATGTTTGTAAATATAAAAGAAAAACCATATCTGAGCAAGGAAATAAAAAAAGAAAATAGAAAATGCTAATTAGTAAAAGTAAACACTAATTGCTAATGTACCATGACTTGCGTTTAATCTCCCTGATACATCTTTCTCAATTTCAGTCATCTATAATAGATTAATAAATTGCCTTAAAAATAATAAATTTATTTAAATATTTCACTGATTTAGGTTCATTCTGTAGAACAAAACGTTCTAATTACTTTTCATAAAAGTAAACTTAAATTATTTAATTTTTTTGTGAAACTGTGTTTCTCGTTAAGTATTGCATTATAAGTTATAAATCAAAATTTTGCAATTAATTTCTACTTTGTTTTATTTTAACATTAAAACAATATAAAAACGTAATAATAATTAATTATAAATATCCATGATATTTGTGTTCAGGTAAAGAGCTACTTAATATGTTCCTTCGTAGCCATTCACAATGGGTAAGTCTATCCACTTGACTGTCTTTCTTACTTCCCCGTGATACAATGCAGCCGCTACTTTGAAACAAAGCGAGACCTTATCGTTAAAGGGCTTTTTGGTCCGATGGAGTGGAACGTAAGCACATAGTCGGTGAGAACGAGCCGAGAGGTTAGGGGTAAGAAATTGGATTTGCGCCTCCGCAAAAGCACTTACCGAAGCCGCATTGGCGAGCTGAAGCGTGTAAATCAGCTTCCAAACTCCCGCACGCTCCAGCTCGCACGAAACACGACGACGCAAAGGGGACGTCATTTACTTCTATTGAATAGGCCATTTTATGGGTTCTTCATATCACAAAAGTGGATTTTTCTTGCTCGTATACGTAGTATAATCAGATCCACCTTTTTTGAGTCCTTGATGTGAGTGTTTTTGGTCATAGTCTGATGGCCGAAACACCAGCTCCAACACCAAGTGTGACGCGACTCGACCCAGATGGCGTAGTACAAACTTAAAAATTGTTTCACCGTTACCTCAATTATATTATTAAAGGTAATGATTTTCTCTTAATGCAATCTTTTATTTAGAATTAGGTCTTTCAATAATGTCACGTATAACTGTTTGAAACTATTAGTAGTTTTCGCATATTTTGTTGTGGAATCCTGACAATTTCCAAAAAAAGACAAACGCATTTTCTCTGAAACGTTTTCAAATGTGTTTGTTCAAATGAATTTCTCGCTATCCTCTCAAATTAAGCGATATTTGCTTAATAGGTCTAATTTTTATGTAAACTTTCAAAATTTCAAAAATTGTAAAAGTTCAAACTTTTTTGACACACTCCAGTTACATTATTAATTATAGAGATTTATTTCTAAGTGCAATAAATTTCTCAATATTAGATCTTTAATTATTTCACGTACACTTTATTCCAAATATTAGTCGTTTCCCAATAATTATAATTAGAGAATTTTGAATCTTGGTGGGAATGTGGTTTTCGGTCATTCTTTCCCCCGATCGTTGCGGAACGGTAATGTACACAATCCAAAGAAGTATTTAATACAACGATGATCAATTATTGATAACTTCTTATCTGTTAACTTCTCCGTGATTGGTGAAATTTCTGTACTATACTGAAACTCTTATGTAGTGACTATCATTATGCAATGAGCTGCAGCCATCTATCAAGAGAAATTTACAATAGGTGTAGAAATATTATTCTTGTCAGTGTTATTTAATGTGCATCATGTTATCAAAGAATTGTTTATAATTTAATATAGCACTTAATCCCGATCCGGGTCTTCGTTTTAAGTGCGCAATTAGTAATACAGTAGAATTTACCTGTCGTCAGTATTTTTTTCTTTTTCTATTTGTCGTTATATAATAAATTATATTTATTTGAATCATATAATAAATTAATACTTTGTGTTTATTTCAGGTAAACATCCTTACTGCAATTTCTCACTGGTCATATTGATGTATTCAAGCATGATACATATGGTGAGTGACTGGGACTTACAATATTAATTTAAGCATGTGTAATTAGTATGTTGACCCTTTATGAAAATAGTAACGCAATATTATTGCGTTTTTTGTACCAATATAATGAAGTTAATTTACAGATCAGATTCTTCACAGAACTTTACAGAACCTAAATTTTATATCTCCCTATACGTTTGTTCCAGTAGGCCTTTGCCAAATGTTTGCACGTAGGAGAGAGCGCCCAAGTTTAACAAATGCGCTCGAGTACCAGTCGAAACTTTTGTTGATATTATATATATATATATATATATATATATATATATATATATATATAATATCTCTAAATGACTTTAAAATATTAAAAACAAGTACTTGATTCTGAAAATCTAATTTTACATTATTAGCAGATAAAGATTCGGTCAATAATGAGTACCATTCTGCTCTCCATCTACTGCCATATTAAAATAGATATTAACCCTACACGTACAAAGGTTCCAAAACCTCAAGAAGTAAATCAGTAGATTACTGAGAAAAGGAAAGCGTTTTTTTCTATCCCTGACTGAAATTGTAAATTCTTTCGAGATATTATAAGATGCATACAAATAAAACTTGGTTTAATGCAGGGGTTCCCCATAGGAGTCGGTATGAACCCCCAGGGGTCGATGACATTTTAAAGGGGGTGAATGAAGATCGAGGAGGTCTATATGCGAATCTGAACGGGGATTAATAGGTGTAATCAAGATCCTATTGCTTACAAAAAAATATTAAAGGAACATTTTAGTTAATATTTTTCAGATTTAATGCAATAAAACAATAGTAAATTACAAAATTGCTCTCGTTCTTTCGTATCCGTCGATCATTCATAGGATGAGAGACGTAGCTAGGCTGGTGCAACCAGTGCACCGCACCGGATCTCCCAAAGTAAAAAAAGCTTAAAAAGGACTTCCACAGACGGATATCGCCAAAGAATAAAATAAATCGCACCCCAGGCATATTTTCCCTACTGCACCAGCCGCATTCTTAAACCTATTACATTTCAAACTCTTAATTTCAGGATTATTGCAGATAGGAGCCCCTTTTCGACTTTCTGCTCTGGAGAATCCGAAAATTTAGATACACAACAGTTAAAATGTTTAGAAAACCCAATAAATTATAACTATTTATTCCAAACGATATTATAGCGCAAAAGAACATACTCTCTGCAATATGCACTGGAGAAAGATTAAGGTGAATTAAAATTTGCTCAACATTTTGTAACTTTTATACAATAAAAAAATGTTAAAAACTTGCAATTTTGAATTCAATTCATTATTAACATGTTTCTTCGTTTTTGAAAAGCTGCAGGCACAAATTCATACAATTTCTTCGAAATGCATTTCCTACTGGAGCAATTTAGTTCTCTACATTGGGAATCACAGACGCAATGAGAGTTTGAAACGAAGAAACCTTTTAATCGTCCTTTGTAAAATGTTGCAGTAGTTTCGCAGTTGCAGTAGTTTAACAATTATTTAGTTCCCTACATTGGGAATCATAGACGCAATGTGAGTTCCAAGCGAAGAAATCTTTTAATCGTCCTTCGTAAAACATTGCAGTAGATTCGCAGTTGCAGTAGTTTAGCAATTATTTAGTTCCCTACGTAGGGAATCATAGACGCAATGTGAGTTCGAAGTGACGAAACTGTTTAATCGCCCTTTGTAAAATGTTGCCTTGGCACAGTCGGGGCGGTTTTAACAGAAGCAATGAAACCTGATTCATTCCGCCCCCACCCCCGCCCCCGCCCCCGCCCCCGCTCCGCCCTGCCCCCGCCCCGCCCCCGCCCCGCCCCCGCCCCGCCCCCGCCCCGCCCCGCCCCCGCCCCGCCCCGCCCCGCCCCCGCCCCGCCCCGCCTCCGCCCCGCCCCGCCCCGCCCCGCCCCCGCCCCGCCCCCGCCCCGCCCCCGCCCCGCCCCCGCCCCAGCCAGACGCCAGCCAGCCAGTTTCCCCGGACGGCCGGGTGACGCAGGGAATGAGTAAGCTTTCGCGAGAGAGTGCGTTTGCTCAGGGCATCAACTGATGGCGATGCAGTACATCTGAAGAGTAGGGAGAGGATTTTTATGCCCTAAAAAATCTTGAATATGCTTTTTGACCTAAAAATACCTACTTTTTTTACCTAAAAATTCTTAAATATTCACTTCAATATGTAATTAAAATTAGCAATATTTCATTTCCTCCATTAACCTTTCTTGATAAAATTCACAAGCAGCTTGGAATGAAAAGATGGATTATATTCTGTTTGCACAAAAATATATTTTACCTCGCGAGAGAAATAATTGAAATAAATATTAGCCTTAGTGAAGTGCATGGTGTGTCTTGTTGAATTTCTTCTGCCTGGTTTAAAAAACATACGATATCAAGAAATGTCCTGCATATGCACAAGTAATTTTTCATCTATAGAAAAGAAAAAAACGCAAACTGTGTCTAGCTCTTTGTAATCGTTGAATGCTCACAAATAAATATATCGTATGAAAAGTTGAAACGTTTTCAAGATAAATCTCTATTTTAACGAAATATGCAAAATATGTCCCTATGATTACATGAATATGCAGCAACAGGAGAAATCGTCCAAATACGCACAAATATGCACTAGCATATTTATCTACATAGCGTCCAATTCTAACCAAGAAATTTCACTTCGCTATGCCCTGAAGCAGCGGACAAAAATATGCAAAATCATAGAAATTCTCTTCCTTCTGATCAGGGCTGTCACCCCGTTGCTGGGAAAACCCGCAATCTGAGAGATAAAAATCCGCGGTGAAAAGAGACACCTCTGATACCATGGCTGGTAATTTCAAAATAGCTGCACGAGATATTTAAAACTAAATAATCCAATGCATAAAGCTTACTTAACAAGAGATTTCAATACTTGTACAATTTGTTTAAACAAGTGACACGATGGTATGTCTTTTTAATTAAAAATAAAAAGCGGGTTTTGCCATCTTTTCACAATAGTTGCAAGATGTTCAAAACTAAAACACTTACGCGTGGAACATATTTTTTGCAAGCCATCCACATTTGTACAATTTTTTGGGAAAATGTGGATACTATTGATGATTTAAGCAACAAAGAAAAACATCGCATTGCTCCAAATCTTCCCGCGGAAAAACGAATTCCGCCCATTCGGCGGAATCCCGCAAAATGCTATTTCATCCGGCAAGTCGACGCCCTTTTTCCACACAATATGGCATCCCTGCCTCTAATCGAGAGATCCTAGGTTTGAGTCCCGATAGTACAACTTTTTGAACTAGCTTGATAGCTAGGTCGAGTTCAGTCGCGGTCTGGAGGAGAACCAGAAGCCGCAGTCTCGTTTACAAGCCGCTATTGCATATCGAAGCGTCAGCTGCTGTATTATAACGTATATAATACATAACATACATATAATACAAACATACGATATATAACGTATTTTACCGACCAATCCTTGCTCGGTACAATATGTTATAATCTCAATGTCTTTGCCAGTAATACGGAAAGATAAAGGTCGGTGATACGCCAACATACCACAACATACGCTAAAGGCGTTCTACAGAAATCTGTACCAAGGACCCTCAAAACATGGATTCTGGCTACACCACGTGTTAGAGGTTGTTTTCTAAAAGCAACTGGATTTATCCACTTTTTCGTTACCATGGCACTGTAATAAGAGCTTTTCTGCAGAAAATTCGCAGTTTTTCGCTCAGTACATAGCTTTCTCTTTACAGCGAAAGCGGTACCGATGAAGTAAAATGTAACACAGTGGAATTGGAAACTAAAACACCATCTGTCTCAACTGCTACAGTCTTAGAAACGACACACTGGCAGTCTCTTCCCTGTATATCGCACAACTGCTCTTCCTCGACGTTATAACGACCTTCGGCTACCCTGATCACCTCGTGTTAGGAAATGAAAAATTCATCTAACTTTATTTCGAAGTATGCTTCATAGCTGCAGGTATTTCGGTCTTTACTCACACACTTTGGATTTTGAGAACATTAACCGGGTAATTCTAGAATTAAAATATTGGTAATTTATCAGCAACACACACATTAAACTATAATCATGTTTTCGTTTAATCGTAAATAGTGAAGCTCTGGCATTTGCAGCACTCATTAATATTTTCATAGTTCCGTTACAAAATCAGGTCAAGTTGTTTTAGTTTATAGCGTGAAATCGTCTGTTATCAAGCGATGACGATGAAGAAGAAAGAGAGCAAAAAGAAGTTAGGAGTACCGAAAACATACCAGATATAATCGTGCTTTCCAAGAGAGCGTCCACAGTAAGATAGGAAATAACGAAGTTCGCAGTTCAATAGCTCCACACACATTTCATTTGCCAGAAAGCCTATTTCTCTGCAATTCGAGTCAATCAAGAAGAATATGCGTAGGATGCGTGGTTTTAAAGTCTCCATGCGAGATCGTTTCGATGTTTTCGGTTTTAAACGTCCATCCAGGCTACCCGTCGCGCGGATCCGGAGAGCAATAAAAGCACAGCAATGTTTTCAATTAATATTCAATACGAGTTTTAAAAGCTTTAAAAGCCAGGAGGTCGCCCAAAGTTAGAGAGAGAGAGAGGGGGCAAAAGAGAGGGAGAGCGAGTGCGTATGTGCCTGCGTGCGCTCACCCAACCGTTGTGACCCACACTCTTAGTTTCACTCACCGGCAGCCGAACAAAACCCCAAAATGTTGCCCAAAAGTTTAGAATTGTGTTCGGTAGTTGAGACTTTTGTTCGGCTAAAATTTGTGTAAAAATTTGTTACGTGAAAACTAAATATACAATAATGCTTATTTAAACAAAAAATCGGTTTTAATTTCAATGGTTTTTAATTGAAGGGGACCCGGAATGGGTTTTTGGTTTAAAATTTCCAAATTTCCATTCGCGTTTTTTTCAATGTTTAGACTTCTCTGTTTGTAATGGTTTTTTAATCGTGACAATACGTTAACTATAAGTATTTTTATTTTTTTCCTTGATTGAGCTACAGTGCACACAAGTACATTGCACAGAAAAAAATTAGTCAAGTAAAATCTAAGACGGAATCGATCGGGACGCAAAAAATTCTGGTTTTGGGAGGTTTCCGTTTTATGCAAGGTTGCCCATTTTATGACACTTGTAATATAGGCGTTTCTGTTTTGAAAGTAGTAAATTACAGGATATAATTATCAAAGTTCATTAACATATAACGTATTTATAGAAGAAATCACCAATAAATGAATATTAAATACTCATTGTCAGCTTCTGAGAGGGAGTTGAAAAATACACATCTTACTGGCTGTACTCAGACCGCTTGCTGTCTTTCAATGCACAATGCGTGACAACCTAGAACTGTGTCTCACATGACCTTCAGTAATGCATATCTTGTCGAGGGGTTAAGATTTTCAACGAGGGAAAGGGAGACGCATGAATACGCCATACCCGTACACCTTCCCACGCTCAGATATTCAGAAAAGAGGGAATTCCCCTACGGCCTACGCCTTGAGAGACAAGCAACTCCAAGGTCAAATTCTACGCTGACAGCTGAAGCCCGCCTCCTTCATTGTCCGGCTACTACGACTAAATCGCGTGTCATCAAGATAGAGAATTTAAAACAAGCTTGCGGAAGGATTCATTTCATTAAGTTCTCCTTTTGCATTAAATTCATAGGAATTCCGCTTAATAAAGATTTTTTTCTCCTGCAGGTCATGAAAAACCGTTCCGTTTCCATATTGGAACGGTTTTATTTTATTTTATTTATTTTACGTCAAAAGGTTCCTTTTTATGTTGTGTAAAATGCCATTTAACTTCACGTTTCGAAAAATTTTCCGGTTAAGGCAGGTTTCCACCTAGTACAGATTCCGGTATAGACAGATTTTACTGTAATTGGAGATGATAAATACAGTAAATTTGTTAAGGGGCCTGAACATTTTGAACTTATTGATATATCTATTTTATTTTGCACTTTATCAGAAAATGTGTTATGCAAAAATTGTGAAACATCCGGCTTGAAGTTAATTGTAAACTTTATTACAATAATTGTAAGCTATGGTGCAGGTCTCTTTTGATGTATAAAATATGGAGCAATTTTCACGTAAATCTTTTGTTAATTCTTCTTATGAAATGATGCCGAAATTTGTAGGATTTATTTATGCAAATAGTATACATAAGCTGAATAGTTTTTTATTTGTACATTTTATTCAAGAAAATGGATTATTTTTTAGGAGGAAGAATATAACATTTACAAAAATATTGTATCTCAAAAAATAATATTTCAAAAATTGTTTATAAGGAGTGGTCCAAATATTCATATCTTCCTCTAGTAAAAATTTGAATTCCCAAAGTTAATCAGGTTTTTGAGTAAATGTTCCTGAAACATCACCCAATTTAACATTAGTGGGATACGGCATTTCGGGTTCCATTAAATAATTTTGTCAGCGTCCTGATCTACTTACTGATCCTGATCTATTAATGTCTTACTTACCACATCCTCCTGGTCCATCATTTAAACGGAAAATGTTATTAGGTCTTTTTCTCAACCGGTCAGACGGTTACATCGCGTTGTGCTAGGGGTTGTTTCGTCCGAAGGTGACGTTATGCCACCTCATTTCTTCCAAAAAGGGGAAAATGTGACCAAGGAGGTTTATGTGAATGTCTTATCTAACGTTGTGAAGCCGTGGATGGACAACGTAGCATCTGGAAGGCCATGTGTGTTCCAGAAAGACGGTGCGCCCGCCCATACGATTCATTTTGTGCAGAATTGGTTATCGGACAATATCGACATGTTTTGGTCGAAGGAATTCTGGCCTCCCAACAGCCCAGATTTAAATCCGTTGGATTATTATGTATGGAGCGTGGTTGAGAGAGTGACGAACAAGTTGAGACACCCGAACGTAGCATCTCTCCGAGTTGCTATTGAAGCAGCATTCGCCGAAATGGACCGTAATGCCTTGCACCGTGCCTGCGAGCGGTTCAGACCCAGATTAGGGGCGGTCGTTCAAGCAAGTGGGGGATATATAGAATAAATTTATTCTATATGATCCTATACATTACGTGGTAAAAAAATTTTGTTTAATTTTTCATGTTTACAACAAAAAATATAGTGTCAATAAAAATGTTCAATTTGTCCGGATTTTGGCCGCGCGCCCTGTAGAGTGGCGATTCCAGCCGACTACTCATTCTGCAGTGCCTCTGACCGGAAGGTCCTAGGGTTCGAATTCGGACGGTAGCGGACTGCTACATAGCTAAGTCGAATTCAGTCGCTGTCTGGAGGAGAATTCTAGAGGCCGGCCGCTCTGATCGGTACTTTTCTGTGGTTTCTCCGATCAACACCAGGCGAATGCCGGAGCAGACTAATATTCATTAGAGTCCCTTAAAAACATGCAATACCCTGAATAGATTTCTATCTACATCTCCACGGTTTAGATAATTGTATAATAGATATTTTTGTCACGAGTCCTCTGAACGAGTCTTTAAGGACGCAGCCGGAAGGTTAACTGCGAGGCGGAGCGATAGCGAAGCCGAGTAGTTAACCTTCCGGCTAAGTCCTTAAAGACTAATAGAGGACGAGTTACATACAATGATTTTTGTTATTTTTTGTTATTTTAGTTTATCGCTTATTAAAAATAAACTTTTATCACTTTCGCGAGTTCAGAATTGTCATTACTCTTGATTTTCTGTAGCAAGGGTTGGTGGTACTGGATGCTTTGTTTGTGATCAGACAGTTGAATGTTTTTTCTACTAATGCAAGCAGAATCTAAACCCGAGAGTCCATAGTGTTCATAGCAAGGGCCGCTAAAATGATCGAGAGTCCATTAAAAATATTTTAGCGGCCGTTGCTATGGACGCGCTCTTAAAGCAGTATTTAGATGGTTGGTTGCTAAGGGGCTAAGTGCGTGTTTACTAACGTAAATAACAAAAAAATATAAATAAATCTTTGATAATTTTACATATACATAAAATCTTGTTTTCGTAATTAATAAGATCACTTTAATAGTGTTCTCGTATGAAATGTAACAAAAAGTTTATGGAAAGATCCAGGATTAAAGCATAGAGGTGACGCGTAAGATACTGGGAGTATTAACTTACTGATGTACCACATGACACTAACACAACTAATGATTCTAAAGCAGCATGTACTTTCTCGCCCGTACTTTCACGCAAAATTACGCGGAAAGTATTCAAATATTTGAAAATTTGTACATGACTTTCTTGCAAAATTTACACCACGTGTTAAATCATTTTTTTCTAAATTTAGCTACTGCTTTTCTCTTTTTCGTTAACAGGTCACTGTAATAAGAGTTTTTCTACCATAAATTCGCCGGTTTTCCGCGCAGCATTACATAACATTCTCTTCTGCGAAATCTGTAGAGAGAAATGAAAAACATCAGTACATTACTAGGGATTTCTACCCACTCAGACTTTTAGTCTGTGTACTTGGACAAACCTTTTCCAAGCCATAGTGTCACGTGGCTGGCTTCTTGTTTTCTTGTTTTTATTTCCTCGTCTTACTACGTACTTACGTAGTAAAGACAAAGTGTTGTAATGCTGCATCAAAAGTCGGCAATTTTCCGACAGAAAAACTCTCACCTATAGGATAGAAAAAGTGGGTAATTATTGTTCATATATGCGGTAAATTACTTCCTCTAACACGTTGTGGAGTGGACGCCGAAACATTGGTCGAAGGTAAAATATGTTTGTCCATCTGCCTGACGTGGTCAATGCTGGCGCCTAAACCGTTTTGACAATCTTCTCGTCCCGTTCTGACAATTCGAATATTGCTTGATGGTTTTGCTAGAAATTGAGACTCTGAGAATTTGAAACGGATATTTAGATCTTTCGGGAGTACTTAATATTGGAACCGTACGTTTCAACATTTTCTCAGTTATTTTTTATTCACCTTTTCATCGGATAGTGCCTAGGCCTAAAAGTCTCATTTTCTCATTTTCGATCAAATCTTAAAAAATCTTATCTTGTTTCAAAAGTCTCATTTTCGATAAAATCTGCAAATTTTCGAAAATTGCAAAAGTTCAAATTTTTTTCGGCGTCTTATATCTCTAATATTGAAGATAGATTTTCCTTAATGAAATCTTTTCTAAAAATTAGAATGTAAATAAGATCAAGTGCCTTTTAAAAAAAAGTAATTTTGCATACTTTTCGCTTTAATTAATACAAATTATAATTTTAAGAATAGAAAACGCTCTTAAAAATTGCAACTTGCATTGAAGTCCCTCAATGTTCAAAAACTACGGAAGTTTCTAATAATGCCAGAAAATATGGGCTGTAGTAGCACCACTACTGTTAATTTTTGGATATTTTCGCTGAATGCCTTCCAATTTGCAACCTGAGCCAGACCCGCCGATTTTCCTTATCATACCCTTGCTCCTCTAGTAGCATTCCTTCTGTTTCGTCTCCCTCTCATGCATATCGCCCCGCAGCGGGCGGGGGGGGGGCGGGATCACGCGAATCCCTGCCTCTTCTCTCGGGTTTCCCTTCCCATTGCGCCCCGTCCCTCGGCGACGTCGCTCACGAGTTTTCTTCCGGTGACGCGGGGCGGTGTTCCCCAGGGATGCGACTGCGGGCGAAGTTCCAGGCGCGGGGACACGGGAGAGGAGAAAGGCGAGAGGAAGGAGTAGCGGGGGCAGGCAGTGCGGAGATCTGGCACCGCCACTGCAACTTTGTATTCCGGTGAGCAGCCGTCCCCGCTACCTCCGCAGTTTCTGCCGCCAACGACGCCCTCGCCGACAAGGACGTCACCGTCACTTCTGACGCCCCTGCCACCCACCGCCCCCGCCGCCAAAGGCCCGTCACCGCTGCCGCCCCCATCTCCAACAGTGTCGACCTCGTCCCCGCCGCCCCCACTGCCCCACCGTCCCCGCCGCCTCCGCTGCCCCGCCGCACCCGCGGCCTCGCCGCCCTCGCCGCCCCTGCCGTCCCCGCCGCCACCACCGCCCCATTACCGCCCCCTCACCACCCCTGCCGCCCCCTCACCACCCCTGCCACCCCCTCACCACACCTGCCGCCCCCTCACCACCCCTGCCGCCGTGCAAAACGTCTCCGCCGACCCCCCGCCACCGCCACCCCCGCCGTCGCGCCAACAGAGACGTCTCCGTTGCCCTCGCAGGCCCCGCCGCCCCGCCGCCCCGCCAACAACGACGTCTCCGCCAACCTCGCTGTCCTCGTCTCCGCCGATAAGGATGTCCCCGCCACCCGTGCGTCCAGCGCCTTCCCCCTGGCCCCCGCCCCCGCCTTTTCCCCGCCTTGCCTCCTTCGCCATCCCCGCCAATCCGCCGCACAGAGGCCCCGGCTACCCCTACCCTCACAGCCGCCTCCGTCGCTACGCGTGCTTCGAGGGTTCTGTTCGCGAAAGATGCGTTGACAGTCACTTTGATGTTCGTCGCGTAATATGCAGCCGACTTCAGTTATAGAGAATCTCTGGGGACTAACATTTTCGATTGACTGTATCAGAGGTTCTCTATATTCGAGGTTCTCAAAATGCAATACGATTAGATTTATTTTTTCAGAGGTACGGTAAAATATTCAAACCACAAACTAAAATTTTTTAGTATATTCGGGTTTTCTTGATATGTTACACATGGTCTACATATTCTGTACACAAGTATCGTACACTCTATGCAGTCTTAGTACTCTTGCACTTACCTTTGCCTCTTGCTATGCCTCGTGTCCTGTTGGAGCATCTTCTTATTTTTTGTATCCAATTCGTCATCACACCCGCATTCTTGTGGAAGATCTTTTCACCGCATTGTCAACGTCCTTGTGCTCCGGTCCCATGAAGTCTTCAGGCTCGACTGAACCACAAATGCTAAGCTAGAGCTCTTCCCTCAATCCATTTCATTTACCATAAATGTCACAAAAGTAACTCACGAAAATGTGTACCTGCAAACCCTTACACCTTGGTATCAGTACAACCGAAACAGTCGTTAGTCCATTCGTTTAGTTTCTTTCGTTTTTGTTTTTTTTTTTTTGTCGTATCGGTCGATCGTTACCGGACTGCAAAGGAAACCGTTCAGCTTATGTCATCCGAAAAACGACCGAATGTCGGACCCCTAATCGTCCGAATATTCCCATATTCTCACAGCTCCCTTTTTAAACATTTATGAAAAGCACGCTCAAGACCATCTCTATTATTTTAGATGGTTTTGGTATTGCAGAAGGCCTTGATTCTCCATCTGATTTCCGGCGAATGGAACAGACATATGCAAACTAATCAGATCGTTCGCCTGACAGTCGATGTTGTCGGATGGCGTCGGAAGAGGTCGTTAGAGTTCGGTATGAACAGTTTCGTTGTGTGTTTGACCGGGAGCGGTAGCTCAGTGCATCAACTGATGTCACTGCAGCGCCTCTAACCGGGAGGTCCTAGGTTCCCACTCCCCACGGCGGCAGGATTTTCGACACTAGCTTTTCAGCTAGGTCGAATTCAGTTGCTGTCTGGAGGAGAATTCTAGCGGCCGGCTGCTCTGATCGGTAGTTTTCCGTGGTTTCTCCGATCAACACCAGGCGAATGCCGGAGCAGTACCCTACCAAACGGGCCACGGACCGCGCGCGATCTGTCCTTCCTCTTCCTTGTCCTATCCTCTCCCCTTACACACACACACACAACATGCACTACACTACCACATATTCCGGGAGACCGGTCGGGAGCTTAGAGCTTGTCCCGGCTGGGGCGGTGCCCCGCTGGTGGGAGAGTCCTGGTTAGGGGGAAACCCCACTAGCCGACGGTAGGTCGGCGCCGGATCTCGCCATCCAGCGGGGGAAGATCACCGCCATCTCCCGGGAAAAAAATATTCACTACACTCACGGGACTAATGACCTAAGCAGTTGACGCGCCCGGAAACACGAAAAAATCAATCAATTGTGTGTTTGAACGAATTCGGCACATCGACGCAAACGTCCGACGACCGCCAACCAGAATTTCGTCCAAAATCTGCTCCATTGTAATAGTCTACATGAATACATGAATTCGTGTCACTGAGGGGAAAATGTTAATTTAAATTAACATCGAGGTCATTAACGACCACTCTTGGTGTGAACGGTATGGTAACTATGAAGATGAAACGATATGGTGATGTTAAGGGGTGAAAGGACGAACACAAATACAACCATGCCAGAGTCGGGACTCGAATCCGCGACCCTTCTGACCGAGATTACTACGACATTACTGCCTTAGCGATCTCGGCCACCAGGCCGACTAGGGTGGAATTTCTAATAGGCATTTTGAGAATGGAATAAGGGGCTCCGTAATTAATACGTGATTGCTTCAGATATTTGGTCGCGTGTAGAATAATTTATGGACATTTGTGTTAATTTCATAAACATTTCTCGTGAATGCGGAATGGATTCTTCCTTAAGTGATAAGAGTTGGGATGATGTCATTTGCATCAGCTGTTTCGTTCGTGGCTGAATGACCACGGCCACATTCAATATTCTTCGTACAAAGTGCTTCCAATTTCACGTGGGCGCTTGCGAGGTCGATTGTACACTTTCAATGAAATATTCATGTTTATGATGTATTTTTAGGATTTCGAATGATGAAGGATGTTTAGATTTCAAAGTGTTACGTGAAATCATTGTCTTCGTTCTTGTCTCCTTGTCCTTCTTCCGTGTCTTCTTGTACTTCCTCCCAAATCTTGGTAAATCGAAACCGAATCTCGTTGACTCGAACATCGATAAAGAATTTTTTGATAACTCAACTGTCTCATTATCCATGATTTTTATCTCACGTTCGTATTAATTGTGTTTGCGTAGTTGAACTTACGAGAAATATCTTGATAACTTACGAGAAATATCTTGATCCTACGTGAGAAGACGAAGTAAAGTATGTAACGTATTGTAATTGTACACCGGATATTGGGGGTTTCTTGCCGGAAAAAAATTATATTTTCGGGCCCTCAAAATGAAAAAATAGATCAATACTGTTCGTGTGTGTAGTAAATGTCTTCGTCTAACACATTGTATATTGAGAATCCTTGCGGTTGCACTGTGCACCGCGAGGTCTTTACCCAAGCAACAAGGTACTTAGTACGCTGCCGCGACCGCTCTCCCGAGAAGTCTAGCCCCTCGGTCCTCAGAGAAAATTTAATTCCGCATTCAACCCAGGCGTGGCGGCGTCCGGACGTTTAAGAAACATTTTCAAAACTTCTTCAAAAATATTACCAATATTTTTTATTAAACGTTATCCCCGGAAAGCGAATAGACACTTAAAAGAATGCCGTAGGTCCCACTTTCGTTGAAATCACTGAATTTTCAAAAATCGCAAAGGTTCAAATTATTGCGAGAAAGGATGTTGTAGCATCATTATAATTCGATTTTTCTATAGTTGCTGATGACATTACGTCATTGTCTCACCTCCTGCCTTATAAAATGAACCCTTTTAACAGTGGTAAGCACATTTCAGAGGCCATGAGGCCATGGAAAACGACGTGCGCGAATTAATTAAAAATATTCATTGTATAAGGCAGGAGGTGTAACGATGACCTAATGTCACTGTCCATTGTAGAAAAATCGAAGTATACCTATAAAATTTCTGTGCGGTTGCACTGTGCACTGCCTGGTCGTTACCAAAACAACAGGTTACTAAATAAGCCGTCGCGACCATACTCCCGCGTACCACAGCCACTCGGCCTCGAGCGAAAACTTAATTCCTCCGCTCTACGCGAGCGCGCAACGCATCGTCTTCGGGAAGTTTAAGTAACATTTTCAAAAATTTCTCACAAATGACTCCAAATTTTTTTATTAAATTTCTTGCCGGAATGCGTATAAAACGCTTCAAATGTTTCACTATCCTTGAAATTTCTGAATTTTCGAAAATCGGAAAAGAAAAAAAAAAGAGTTAGAAATAATGCGAGAAAGAATGTGCTTTTGTAGCACGAGTAGTTACAAAATTTCAGAGCGGTTGCACTGTGCAAAGCGCGGTCCTTACCCAAGCAACAAGGTACTTAATAAGCCGACGCGACCACGTAGCGCAGCCACTCGGCCCCGAGCGAAAACTTAATTCCTCCGCTCTACGCGAGCGCGGGGCGCGGCGGCGTCGGGAAGTTTAAGTTATTTCGTAACAGGTGGCGCCACCGGCGCGCCGGGAGGTGTCGGAGGTCCCTCATTCATCACGACGTTCATTAGCGAACGGACGGAATTTCCGGGTGGGAGTCAGCGGAGGCAGAAGGGAAGCTAAACGAAGGGTGCAGCGGATTCGGCAAATTTAACGACGTTAATTGGAAAGGATTACGGGAAAATACAGTGTTACCTCAAGAACTCGAGCCTTGAATACTCAAATTCCATAATATCTCGAAAATGTTGTACCTGAAACGTTCGTAGTACGTAGTCATGACTACCTGAATCATACTTGTGCTGTGTGTTCACTCGTCGGAAATATCGTGAACTTCAGCCACTACGCAGCTGTCCATCAGCAAATAATTATTAAATTCTACTAAACAGCACTCGTGCATGCGGAATTATCGATAAATCCTCATGCCCTCGTTGTTTTACTTATGATAATAGTTACCTGATGGGGAATTAGCGGATAGCACTGGAAGGAGATGGAAAGCTGAAGAGTGGATACAAGGGAGATCGGCAGATTTAACGATGTTAATTTCGAAGGATTACATGGAAATACAGTGTTACCTCAAGAACTCTAGCCTTAAACTCTCAAATTCCATAATATCTCGAAAATGTTGTACCTGAAACGTTTGTAGTACGTAGTCATGACTACCTGAATCATACTTGTACTGAGTGTTCACTCATCAGAAATATCATGAACTTCAGTCATTACGCAGCTGTCCATCAGCAAATAATTATTAAATTCTACTAAACAGCACTCGTGCATGCGGAATTATCGATAAATTCTCATGCCCTCGTTTTTTACTTATGATAATAGTTACCTGATGGGGAATTAGCGGATAGCCCTGGAAGGAGATGGAAAGCTGAAGAGTGGATACAAGGGAGATCGCCATTTTTTACGATGTTAATTTCGAAGGATTACATGGAAATACAGTGTTACCTCAAGAACTTGAGCCTTAAACTCTCAAATTCCATAATATCTCGAAAATGTTGTACCTGAAACGTTCGTAGTACGTAGTCATGACTACCTGAATCATACTTGTACTGAGTGTTCACTCGTCGGAAATATCATGAACTTCAGCCACTACGCAGCTGTCCATCAGCAAATAATTATTAAATTCTACTAAACAGCACTCGTGCATGCGGAATTATCGATAAATTCTCATTCCCTCGTTTTTTTACTTATGATAATAGTTACCTGATGGGGAGTTAGCGGATAGCACTGGAAGGAGATGGAAAGCTGAAGTGTGGATACAAGGGAGATTGGCAAATTTAACGATGTTAATTTCGAAGGATTACATGGAAATACAGTGTTACCTCAAGAACTCGAGCCTTTAACTCTCAAATTCCATAATATCTCGAAAATGTTGTACCTGAAACGTTTGTAGTACGTAGTCATGACTACCTGAATCATACTTGTACTGAGTCAGAAATATCATGAACTTTAGCCACTACGCAGCTGTCCATCAGCAAATAATTATTAAATTGTACTAAATAGAACTCGTACATCTGTAAATCACCATGCCCTCGTAGTATTACTTATGATAATAGTTCCCGGATGGGAATTAGTGGAGAGCACTGGAAGGAGATGGGAAGCTGAACAGTGGATACAACCGAGATTGGCAAATTTAACGACGTTAATTGGAAATGATTACAGGAAAATACAGTGTTACCTCAAGAATTCGAGCCTTGAATACACAAATTTCAAAATAACTCGAATTTATAGTACCTGAAACGTACCTAGTACACATTCGTGGCTGTGTCACTTTTGTGCTGAGCGGCCAATCAAAAGAAAGAACTCAAAACTTCAGCCAATACTAATTTGTCTATCAGCAAACAATTATGCATGAATGATGTATGTGGAATTTAGGGTCAGATTAATCTGACACACGCATGCTAGCGGTGTACTCAGACCTGGACCTTGTTTTTATGTACCAATCCACGACTGAGGGGAAGACAGGTATCTAGCGAGTATGACGAATTCCCATCTCCGAACCTAACTGAGCCTACCTCAGCTTTTTTTCTCACACATAAACGGAGACGATTAGTATTAGAACGCTACATCTTCATTTTTGCCCGGGGCCGGGAAAAACAATTATTAAAATCTACTAAATAGCACTCGTGTATGGGGTATTATGAACAAATCCCCAAGCAATTTTGGTATTACTTAAGGTAAGTGTAGGAGTAGTGGTGATCAGTGGAAGTAGATGGGAAGCTTTTTACTTATTTATTTATTTATTTTTTTAATAATTTAAGTAGTATATGACTTTGTGCAGGGATCACAGAATTTTGAAAATGTGCACACAATTTATTTTCCCCATAGCACGTCATACGCAGTTTCAACTGTTTTTTGACGTTAAATAAATAAATAAATAAAAGCTGAACAAAATATTACAGCAGAGATCGGCAATTTCAACTACATTGATTGGATAGTACAACTTTAATATACAGTGTAACCCTGAGTACTTGAATTCCTTTGACTCGAATTTGTTTTACACTGCCTTTGACTCGAATTTGTTTTTCACCTTCATATTGTAATTGTTTACTTCGATATTTTTGATGAGAGCTAACGGATAGCAATGAACGTAGGATGAATGTTATACAAAGGATATTGGTGAAACCGGCAACTTTAATTGTGAATAGTACAAATCTAATACATTCAAAAGCTATTGAGGACTTCGTTGGGAACAGAACTTTTGGACTTTAGAACATTTTGGAATATTTAGGAGGAATATTGAAAATCCACAACCTACGACGGACCTGCAGTTTTTCTTCACTGATATAGTGTAAATAGTATAAATAGAAACTACTGGTGCTCTAACAGCACGTTCTTTCTCGTATTATTTGTAACGGTTATATAATATTATAATATTGCTATTTGTGACTTAAGAATACTTCAGCCATCTCTTGAAAATTTCTTCACCAAATGAAGAGATGAAAATAAAAAAAGCACATGCTTTTTAATTCCTGAATATTCAAACGTTTTAGTGAAAAAGTCACTTGCACTTTAGAATTTAGTACCGAATCGTATTATCCACTCATCTTACAAAAACTTAAAATAAACATTTGGAACTCTTTTTGATAACATCTTATTTGCGTATTTGTGGATAATTGACTCTAGTTCACTTAAAATTAACCGAAAACTATATTTTCAAAAAACATCGTACGTCAAACGACTTAAACTTAATAATAAGATTTACATCTCATGAAGAAAAAAATTCAGTCTTTTATAATGTGTTTGTAAGAACAATCAACCACCTTACCACTTGGGTACTAATCAAGTACTTAATCGTGTGTGTCGCTACGTTTCCTATCTGATGGTCAAAACCTTCTTTGAATAACTTAAAAGGTACAAAAACGGGGAGGACTTATAATTATTGAAACCTGAATGGACAGATTTACCCAAATTTCCGAATTTAAATCCGATCGAAGTGGATTTTTAAATCCTCCTTTTCGAGAGGAAGTAAATCCGACTGTCTCATATTGTAGATTTATTGCATTTAAAATATCCTCTAGCCTAAAAGACGTAGGCACATAGATTGGAGCAAACGCGTATGGACTTGTATCTACGACGCAGTTTACCACTTAAACCGCCGACTTACCATAATAAGACAGTTGCAGCAAGAGTTGCCATTATAAGGCAAGTTGCAGCAAGAGTTGCCATTCTTTGCTTTAGTATTGGATGTGTACCGAATCATTTTGTTACAGACGGCGGCAAGTTGGCAACAAAGTAATTGACCGGCGGAGCAGAACGTTGTTAAGGAATGCGAGTTGCTTATCGATTTCCTTATTTTCCTCGGAATAAATATGGCGGATCCGTTGAAAGTAATTGAAATCAAGACGTGCTTAATAAGAACCGTTCTAATTAAATGAAACGATGTATTTACGTCGAGAAAATACTAAAAAATCGAAGAACGTAATGAATTAAGGCGAATGTAAACAACAAAGTTTCCAATTCTTTGCCTCAGTTTCCATTAAGAGTAGAACCCAAGAGGTTTAAGTTTATGCCAATTATAGGCATGGAAATAATATATCTGTCTCGTGGCGCAAGAGCGAAGTCGCTCTCCTTTCACCAAGGAGGTCTGGGCTCGATTCCCGTCGAATCTCATGTGAAATTTGTTCCAACAAAACGAGTTTGGCTGCTTCACAAGGGCTAGTCCAACCCCTGTGAAGTGTCCTAAACCCTACCCCTATCCTTATTCCTTCCCAATTCTGGCCGCTGGGTAGTGACGCAGGAGCGCGTAGCAGGAGGCGCGTACGCGGAGATGCTACCTGGCGGTCCTCTTGACGACTAACAGATTACGTAATGGAGGATTACTACCAAAGACATTGACTTTAAAAAAATATAAATAACGGAGGATTACTCCTAAGATAAATTAATGTAGTTGGTTAATCACAAATTGATTTTTTTTCTTCTGCGACACGTCAGGTAATATTAATTACATCCGAATCATTAAAAGTCAGTTAATATTAATTACATCCGAACGGCTCAACTGTAATTTTTAAAATTGTAAATTAATTAAAGTGGTTAGGCGGAAGAGCAGGCCTTAAGGCCTGTGCCTCGCCACAAATAAAGACAATTTTATTATTATTATTATTTATAAGCTCTCAACGCCCCAAAGGAGGTTATGAGACGCGTTGCATCACGACGAAGGCGCAACAAATTAAATAAATTAAATAAAACAACAGAAAAACGCCTACTCACGTAGTATTAACAATAGACAATTGAAGTGACACTCGGTGAATAACTGCGCTAGAAAAACTCTTTTAATGACCGAAACCTTAATATTAACGTTCATTATATTTCTTCATGTAAAATTCATTCAAACACATTTCATTTAAAATGTGCTTGGTTCGTAGTGAAAATTTATTAAAACAAAAAATTCGTATCGTTGACAAAATCAAACGACGTAATGAACAAATAATGCGAATGATACTTTATTATTTTAATTCTAAAGTATTAAGAAAATTTATTAATTTTACTAAAAACCCGGTTAATTAGGTAACACAGCAGGTGGTAACACAGCAAGAGGTAACACAGCTGGTGGCCATTACCATTCATTTAATGCAAAAATCACGGATTTTGGTTGAGTAGAAGCCTGAAAGTTTTTTATGGAAAACATTTGTGTTTTAAAAATTAACCTATCTTCACACACCTCGCACATACACACACACTTACATGCACTACTCTACTACATATCCGTGGAGACCAATCGGAATCTTAGTTTGTCCCGGCGGGGCATTGCCCCGTAGGTGGGAGATACCTGGTTGAGGTAAACCCCGCCAGTCGATGGGTAGGTCGGCGCCGTATTTCACTATCCAGCGGGGGGGGCACCCCCACCTCGCACGATGAAGCATTAACTACACTAACGGGACTAATCCCGTAACAGTTGACCTGCCCGTAAACATCAATCAACCGATAGCGAAATGAGGTAAGATTGTCTGAGGCTTGAGGCTCAACAATAGAAACGCTTTTTCAAGACGCTTACTCATCGCAACGAATCTATACTTCGATTTATTTACAATGGTTCCTCAAGATCAAGTACGAAAAAGGAAGAGGGAAGGCAGTCTTTAATAAGGAGCTTCAACGTCACTACGGTGTGGACAAGTGCAGTCATGTGCTTAGCTGCGCGACTGTATGACAACACAGCGTAACTTGACCTTGAGGTGCCATTATAAATAAATCAAAGTATAAGCTGCGTCCTCTCCTACAAATGACTCAGTATCTCCTGATAATAAACTATTTGAATTTGAAACTCGCGGAAAATCGTCGTATGTGCAGAAGTATTGTTAAGACATCTGACCATATAGGTTTCGAGGTCCTAAGAAATCCATGATTCCTTCGAATAAATGGGGGAGGGGGTTGAAAAAAATCAGAGCATATTAATATGACTACGCTCTTGCCACAATAGGAAAGAAAGTTAAAAATAAAAACATTGATCATTCTGTGTTCACATAAAGTTCTGACATACACCGGACAATCTGAACAACTTGACCATAGTCCAGGTTTGATCTACAATTAAAAGAAACTGAAGAAAGCCATGAATATTAGCTATTGAAACAACTCGTTGCAATTTGGCAAAATTACTCTAAAATTGAAACAATGAATTAAATAGTTATTTAAGATAGAAGTGGTAAAATATGTAAATAGTTTACCACTTATATATACATTTTGTGACCACCATATATATACATTTTGTGAGTAGAAAATGTTGCCAGAGGTTGATAGTCCGAGTGGCGAAATCCTAAAACGAAAATAAAATCACTGTTACCACTATTTTTAGACAGCCTTAGGTCCGCAACAGACTACACCGAGGAATGCGTTGCGAGAAATGTGCGACATGAAATGTGGAAAATTGAAACAAGGGACACTTATCGACTCCCAAACCCTAGATGACCGTAAAGTCACACGTCAATTGTATGTAAGTTAAAGGAACATTTGATAGCTAATTATATTAGACAAAAATGGGAACAAAACTAATGGCTATTTCAGGAACTGCATGGTTTTAGGAATGTTTTTTCTGCCGAGAGGAAAATATACGGACGTTGTTTCAGGATAAAGAGAATCAAGTTGATGATGATGGGAGGGTGGACACTGTAATAATAGATTTTTCCAAGGCATTTGATGTCGTCCCACACGATGCACTTGTACAGAAATTACTACTTTCGGATATTGAAACCAAAGTTGTGGCGTGGATTGACGAGCTTCTTGGAGATAGGAAACTGTAAGTTCGAATTGGGCAACCGTTTTCAACTTTAACAAAGGTAACTCCGCGCATATGCGTTTTGAAATTTAAGTTCGATTTTTCCTGAATCGCAGCCTTGAATTCTTTATATATACACCTATTAACTACAAGTATAATTACCTAATAAATAAAATAAATATTTTTTTACATATTTACGATTTAATTGTGATTTGCAGATCTTCACTACGATTAATTGGAGCGAGTCTGGTTCACGACCTAACAAAAAATTCTGAGGACTATTGCAAATTCTTCTGTCGATTCAAGCAATACATACATTCGAGCAATACATACATACATACATACGTACGAGCGATAACATACATTCATAATACGAGTAACTCCCAAACTTTCTCAGATTCCACAGACGAAATGAACCGATTGATCAAGAGGATGAGGTCACGTTTTACTTGGAGAATTCTCTAGATATTGGTTACTGGTTTCATATGAGTAATAAATATTTTTTTCCGAAAATTTTTTTCACTTTTTAAGCACATATAAATACATATTCTTCGGTTTTGTTGCACCTTAAGTCTACGCCCTGCATGTTACAAAATAGATTATATAACTGACAGAACTACAATTTGAAATTACACAATTATATTAGCTTACAAAGCAGCACGTACAAATTTCTACACCATGTTGTTGATTTCCTTTTTATTCAGACGAAACGTCCTCCGTGGAGAATGCCACGTACTACACGAACAAACTTGACCCTTATCTCACGTAATACATTTTCCAACTTGTTGCTTCAGAAATATGAAAATGTTTTGCCTTGGAAATGAAGAGCAGTCAACTTTAATTTAAATATTAAATTAATGCATGTTTTTCTCCGCATGCCGAGCTCACGAAACCGGTTGTGCATTCTTTGGCCCTATCTCCCAAAACAGCGCATCCGCCAAGAAAGTCTTGCTCGTTGCTCAGAGTTTTGTAGTTGAAAGAGTTACAAGAAGAATGGAAACTTTTTCACTCTGAAAAATAACTTCCATTTTGTACAGAGCTAAACGTTTAGAGAGATATATTTTATTGTTTTGTTTCTAGAAGCGAAAATTAATAAATTTAGTCTCGCGAAGTTTGGGTTCCTGGAAACAAAAACATTTAAGCAGTTCTTCGACCTACTGCAGTTGAATTGCGGAAAGAAGGCTAAAATGTGCATTGAAAAGAAGCCAGATTATTCAGATATTTCGTGTTGTATTTGTACGTGTATTTCTATACATCGGTTTATGTATGTGTGTATTTTGCACGCATGTATACTTATATATTTATTTTACAATTATCATTTTGAGCTTCGAAATTAGCTGTAATATCAGAGATTAAGAATTAATTCCACTTACTCAAAAAACAAGAAGCGTGAAATATTGAACATTTTCACCATTAAATTGTCTTAGAATTTATTTCTGACTTATTTAATAGAAGCACGTTGATTCTACAAAATAAGAAACCTTCAACAAAATACTGTTTGAACGTATTTTTCTGACAGGCAAGGTAGTTCACCTAATACAGACAACGATTCAACTAATATGTAAAAAATGTAATAAATTTATTCTTCGTTATGTAATTTCTAATATTCTTCAGTTAGTTTTCTTTTGCATATGATCCTCCTACTATTTTCATTTTCAAATTTGGCTCGAGTGATAATACATTTTCTTCTTTGCAATTTTAAAATGAAAGAGTTTTATTTAATATTTTACAACTTAATTCAAATTACACATGTTTATTTTTAATGTTACGAGCGTCTATGAATTGTAAAAATTGATTTGTATTTGAAGGATTCGAACATCAAGTGATATTATTGATTTTTGTGCTCAGTAAAGGGAATGTATTCAAAAGTGTTCAATCTTTTTTCTTTCTTTCTTTTCCATTTCCCTCTCGATAAATGTAATGAAGTACTCTTTTACTGAAAGTCGCTTTTCGTTTAAATGAATGAGATTCATCTAAATTAAGAAATAGTCATTTATGCACCAAGGGCTTTATAAGGACCCTAATGATCAAGCTGCGACAAAAGAAAAGGCCATTGGCCCGAGAGCTTTTTGTCACCCGAGGAATCGGGAGCGGTAGCTCAGTGCATCAACTGATGTCACTGCAGCGCCTTTGACCGGGAGGTCCTAGGTTCCCATTCCCCACGGCGGCAGGATTTTCGACACTACCTTTTAAGCCAGGTCGAATTCAGTCGCTGTCTGGAGGAGAATTCTAGCGGCCGGCTGCGCTGATCGGTAGTTTTCCGTGGTTTCTCCGATCAACACCAGGCGAATGCCGGAGCAGTACCCTATCAAACGGGCCACGGACCGCGCGCGATCTGTCCTTCCCATTCCTTGTCCTATCCTATCCCCTTACACAAACACACAAACACGCACTACAATACCACATATTCCGGGGGACCGGTCGGGAGCTTAGAGCTTGTCCCGGCTGGAGCGGTGCCTCGCTGGTGGGAGAGTCCTGGTTAGAGGAAACCCCACTAGCCGACGGTAGGTCGGCGCCGGATCTCGCCATCCAGCGGGGGAAGATCACCGTCATCTCCCAAGAAAAAACATGCACTACACTAACGGGACTAATGACCAGAGCCCGCAAACATGAAAAAATCAATCAATGAATCAACCCAGGTCATTAGAAACAGTTATCGTCCGTGGTACATACAATATTTTATTTTTTACCTCATTTTACATTTGAGATTGACTTATTTACTAATGAACTGGATGTTAACTTTATTCGGTTTGGCTTCTCATATTTCCCTCCCATAACTCCCTCCATAAGACATGTACCATCATTAACTGTTTTCATATTTTCCTCATAATATCCTATCGATCGAGGTAAGTTAAGCACAGTATATCGAGACACATATCAAAGGCAATAGCAAGCAATGTATCAGTAAAAAGTAAAATTATTTTGAACCCTTATTCTAAAAATACTATCGTCAAACGGGGCGAGACTGGGACATGGGGTGAGAATATGCCAGGCTATGTTCTTGAGATATACGCATTCTATTGAAAGGTGTACGATTGATTGATTGATTGATATTTTCGTGTTTCCGGGCGCGTCAACTGCTTCGGTCATTATTCCCGTTAGTGTAGCGCATATTTTTTATCGGGAGGTGGCGGTGATCTTCCCCCACTGGATGGCGAGATCCCGCGCCGACCTACCGTCGGCTAGTGGGGTTTCCCCAAACCAGGACTCTCCCACCAGCGGGGCACAGCCCCAGCCGGGACAAGCTCTAAGCTCCCGACCGGTCTCCCGGAATATGTGATAGTGTAGTGCATGTGTAAGGGGAGAGAACAGGACAAGGAAGAAGGACAGATCGCGCGCGGTCCGTGGCCCGTTTGGTAGGGTACTGCTCCGGCATTCGCCTGGTGTTGATCGGAGAAACCACGGAAAACTACCGATCAGAGCAGCCGGCCTCTAGAATTCTCCTCCAGACAGCGACTGAATTCGACCTAGCTGAAAAGCTAGTGTCGAAAATTCTACCACCGCCAGGACTCGTACCTAGGACCTCCCGGTCAGAGGCGCTGCAGTGACATCAGTTGATGCACTGAGCTACCGCTCCCGGTTTGAAAGGTGTACGAACTTTTCTGTTTCCATCATGTAGAAATAGCGTGGTGATCGTGGATAGTCTGGCTTTATAAAATTTATTCATTTTCGCGCCAAGTGCCGTGCTGAATTTCTTCTCATAATTAGTGTGGGATTGCGTATTGAGTATTGTTACTATTTTTGTGTTTGCTATTGACATGTTAACTTATCTTGACACTTTTTCAAGACTACGTATTCTTTCCTGCAACACATAATTTAAATGTTATAATAACAAACTTATAATCCATTTCTGTTCAATATGGGATTAATACGGATTGAAAAACAGAAACAATCATTGCGTCCAATAGTAGTCTGTAATCGACCTCTTTAGTGTTTTCACAAAAGACAACGCTTCCTGTCACCACGAAATAATTTTCTCTCAATATCCCTTCGTCTCATTTTGACTTGTCAAACCTCTATTGATTACCGTTCGGTAGCGACATTTTCCAGTATTGTGAAGAGGACACTTTTTTCTCATATTTTTTTCCCCGTCGCCTTTTAGCGTAGGGTGGCATCTTCTGATAATTTTCGTGCCTTTTCTTTTTCCTCGGTTTCTTCGCCTTTCAGAGAAAATTAATTGGGGGACAGTCGAACTGGAAGCTTTCCTCTCGATTTTTCTTCTCGATCTCTCGCGCTAGCGAGAGTCTTCCAGAAACTTTATTCTCTGACGTTGCTCTTTTGATAATCAGTTTTCAACACCTCACCTTCAGCTACGGATTCGGAGAGGCGACCAGTTGCAGAAAAATGTGTTCGGTCCTCTTAAACCTTAGAGAGGTGGCTCAGGGCATTAACTGATATCACTGCAGTGCCTCTGACCGCGAGGTCCTAGGGTTCGAGCCCCAATCGATTAATTATTTCGCGTTTGGGCGCGTCAATGGCAATGGTCAGTAGTGCCGTAAGAGTAGTGCATGTTTTATCGCAGGAGGTGGCGGTATTCTTGCTTAGTAGGATGAGGATATCAGATGCCGACCTACTCGTCGGTTTGTAGGGTTTTTCTCATCCAGATATTTCCCCTCCAGCGGGGCATCGCCCCAGCCGGGTCAAGCTGTAAGCTTCCGACTGGTCTCCCGGTTTGTGTGGCAGTGTAGTGCATGTTAGTGTGTGTGTGTGTGTGTGTGTGTGTGTGTGTGTGTGTGTGTGTAAGGGGTGAGGATAGGGCAAGGGAGAGGAAGGTCAGATCGCACGCGGTCCGTGGCCCGTTTGTTAGGGTACTGCTCCGGCATTCGCCTGGTGTTGATCGGAGAAACCACGGAAAACTACCGATCAGAGCAGCCGGCCGCTAGAATTCTCCTCCAGACAGCTGCTGAATTCGATCTATCTGTGTAGCTAGCGTCGAAATCCCTGTCACTGTGGGTAGTCGAACCCAAGGACTTCCCGTTCAGAGGCACTGCAGTGACATCAGTTGATGCACTGAGCCCAACCAAGGTGGTCGCCAACTGCGGTGGTAGTGAAGTGCATGTAAGTATGTATGAAAGTAAGGGAGGATGATGGGAAAGGGACAAGGGAAAAAAAGATCGCGCGGACCAATATGCCACTCAGATGCGCCACTGAATTTGTTTTTTTTTTACCTGTTGGTTGAAACCATACTATGTGTATATGCCCTGAAAAGTATATACACAGATATAATATGGACCGTTATAATAATGAAACCCACGATAAAACATGCACTACACTTACGGGAATAATGACCGTAGCCGTTTACGCGCTTGGAAAAACTAATCAATCAACCGCATTTGGAACATACAGCTTATCCTTAATTCAATCATCCATGCCGGAAGTTGTGTAAGTGGAGTTAAGATGAGTACAAGGTATGGGACGCACCGTCATCTGACATGTGGTCAGGCTCCCTTCCTCTATTAACAGGACTCTTGAGCTACGCTTGTGCAACAATAACCTGTTTGGGTTCGCGATAAACAGGGACGTGATTGATGGAAAGCCTGTACTATGGTGCGGCACCTGAAGTGATGTGTCTCACCTTGGAGAATGGGATGTCTATTGACATGCCTGGAGAAAGGGAAACATTTCAAATGTATAGAGAAGTTAGCCTAAGAAGGGCCCAGTTTGACAGATCAGAAAAGTCTTGCTGGAGGATGGCATTACAAAAGATTGTGTCGAATGCATCTACAACCGGTCCAACTGCAACAGAATGCATTAACAAATTGAGCATATGGACATAACTTGCAGTTATGCTGCCAGCAGTAGCTGTCAAAACGGATCCCTCTTAGAGTAATCCCTCTATACAAATGTATGTATGTATTTGGCGTTATTGATCCGGCAGTCCGACTTCGCCGGCCAGCTACCGGTGTCCCTCACTCCTGGACCTAGTTAAATTCCCATGCTTGGGGGTAAGAGCGACATGAGGCGAACATGACGTATTCTCTTCACTGTAACTAGCAAGATCCGCCTGCTTGAGCTTTTCTTCGTCACACAGCTACAGAAACTGGAACGATTTTATGAGAAAGCTACAACACAATTTTTGCCTCGATCTGGAATCGAATCCGTGACTACAGCTCGGGAAGCTAGACCTCTACCCATGAGTCATTCCAGACGCTCCTCTATACATAGGGACATAAAACAAAAATACACAAGAATTTAAGTGTCATTAACTCAGCTCACTTTATTTTATTGATAATCAACAAAGCGAAAAGTTTACCATGAAGTAATTGTGATATGAATATGATAGTAACTTAAATACAACAGTTACGAAATACATGTAGTAACTCACGTCCGTTTATTCCATCTCCAGGGCAAAACATACTATGTTATTATACTCCAAGAAGTATGTCCACAAATCCATATGGATTATTGTAACAATAAAACAGACGCAAAAGCATTTACACGAGTGATTTATGTTCAGTTCCCTACGAAATTAAAAGTACCTGACAAATATTTTTTCAAACTACCTGAATTGTTTGCTTTTCACAGTTCTCATTTAAACAGTGGTGCTAAACCGTTTGAATGAAATGACATCAATTTGTTGGACTAAGAAATGTACAATACCATAAAGAAAGTCAACTGTCATATCAGTGTGGCTGAAAATTTTGAGTAACATTCCCCATCACAAGAACCTCAATAACACGAACTTTGATAACTCGAAACTCTTGATACATCCAATTGCTCATACTCTCCGTCATCTTTCTTTCAAATATGAATACTTTTATGTCGAAGTATTCGATAACTCGTATTTCAACAACTAAAAATCTTTTATGTCTAGCATTTTCTTTATTCATTTTTGAATTTCTTCTAAACTTGAACCTCGTTAAAGCAAAATATTCTTTAACTGATTTTCTCTTGTTCATCTGATTCGTTGTATTCAGAATCCTCGGTGTTGCTATTTATCCATTTTCCATTGTATTCCACTTAGCCTGTAGTAATAAGCATAAACGCCGTGCTTTAACCGGGGAAAAACCTCTGAAGATGGTAACTTCGAGTTGGTTCTCAGCATTGTCTTTAGCCTTCGCCGTGTAAACGTTTCTAACTCGTTTACAGCTGTTCCTGCAGAATTCTCAAGCTCTCTTTAAGGTTAGTGTGCTGCTAGAAAGTACAATGCTGCATGCAATGAGGGTGTCCGGCCTGATGTTTAACCTACTTTAATTAAAGTGATTCTCATCGGGTTTTCCGTAATGTAATAGTGTTCTAAATTTGAAAGAGTATTGTTTTTTAAGGTATAAAATGTGTTTAAGAAAGGAAATAATTTTGTGGATCGTAAGGAGGAATTTGGAAAAAAATCTTCTAGGTAGGGATTCAATACATGTGTTCTCCTTCCTTTTTTTTTGCAAAATCTCAAGCTTGATTGTGTAAAGCATTTTCTTTTATGGAAAAAGTGTTGGAATTGTTATAGATTTTTAGATTTATTTATACAAAGTAATTAGTAATAATTTATTTATATTAAGTAATTAGGTCTACATTCGGTGAAATCGGTCATTAAATAATACGCTAAAAAAGAAGTAACGAGAAAGTGAAAAAGAGAATATTTTACATTTTTATACTCCACGATGTCTAGACAATGTACTCAACAATTTCAAACCACTAATAGCCTTTAGAAATCATATAGACTGTGCGTCATTAAAAATGAGATTTCGATTGGAGGACTTCGCTCCCACACTCACTTTCGTTATCCACCAAACAAGAAGTATAAATAAGTTTTATATTACAATAACCCTAACGATCTATTAGGCAGGACATTTATTTGAGCTTCTATCCATCGAAGAAGAGGAATACCTAGACTTACATGGGGAGGAGTAGAAGAGGCAATGATGAAAAGTGGATTGAGTAATGAAGACTACACCGATAGAGAGATAAGGAGGCTGGGATGCGAGAGACACCCTAGGGTGTAATATAACTCGCCATACCACTACTATTTATTTGAATAAAAATGTAGATATTCAAGACGTGAAGTCCCTTTAATTAATTAAATTACCTTAAAATTATGCCAGTATTATTTTCAATTCAACAGGACAAAAAGGAGGATCACCCATGTCAATTTAATAAAGGAGGGAGGACAATATTAAAAAAGGAGGACGTCCTCCGAAAGGAGGACAAGTGGCAACCGTATCCTAAACCCTACCTCTGACCTAACTCCTTCCCCATTCTAGCTGCTGACTATAGAAAGATTTTCATAAGAATGAGGGGATGTAACAGTTCGCTAAAGAAGTGAACATCACATGCAATTCGGAGAAGTATGCCTCCGCTGCAACAGCTGTTAAGCCACGCCTCTTCGTAAAGTGTTATGCAAAGGGCTATGGCTCCTGTGAAGACATCACTATCCAGAATTCTAGGAGTTTCGGTGAGGTATATGCAGTTACGCGAGTCCGGGAAACATTTAAATTTAATTACGTATGTGAAAAATCTCTTAACATGATCTTACAATCAGTAAAAGAAAACTACCATGAATGTAAATAGAAAGCTCTCAATCACATCTCGCCACACAACAGCACAATAGCCGGAAACACGTGCACCAGTACGCATCTCACATTCAAGTCTCGGTTTTAATATAAACAAAATATTTATCACAGAAAAAGTACATTCAATGTAATGGTTATAAAAAAAAGATTTTTTACAGAAGAGCACATAACAATGCACTTCCTAATTTCCATTATTTCTCGTAGTGCACTATATTTTGGTCGGACGAGGAGATCACAAAAGGAAGCGTCGAAGCCACTTACAAGTTCGCCAACTGCAAACGAACGAATGCAGGAAGGGAGTCTAATGGGCTCAAAGACACAACGACCACAGGAGCTTCAGTTATGCTGCCAGCACTAGCTGTCACTTTGGCTCATTCTTAGGAAAATCCTTCTATAGTGATGCAGGGGCGCGTGGTGGGAGGCGCGTACGCGGAGATGCTGCCTGGCGGTCCTCTTGACTAACGGGGGCAAGATTCGTTATGGAGGATTACTCCCGATAACCGACTGTGACAATCCAAATGGAGGATTACTCCTCGCCGCTCAATGCCCAAACAAGGGCTTTGGACACACGTTGCGTCGTTTAAGACGCGACAAATTCAAAAAAGAGAAAAGTACGTAGGTCATTCAATAACTAAAGTGACAAATTGGTCTGAAGAAATGTTGAAAAAACAGCTAATATATACCCTAGAATAACTAAAGTGTGTGGTGAAAGTTGTATGAACCGCAGGAATTTTTACAATTGGGTAGACCAGTTCAAAAGTGGTCGAGAGTCAGTGACTGACGAATACGTTCTTGCCACATCAGCAGGAAAAGTCAGGTTAACAGTGTTTGGGGAAGTGTACGTGCGTTTGTTTGTGATTATCTTGATGAACAGCGTATATTAAACAACCAGTACTACTTAGATATACTTTTAAACAAGGTGAAGCTAGCTATAAGAGAGAAACGTCGTGGATCTCAGAGGAGAGGTGTGATTCTCCAGCAAGACAACGCACGTCCTCACAATATTCAACAAAGCTGTGAAGCCATCGATAAAATGGGTTGGGAGGTATTGCCTCATTCCCCTTACAGCCCCAATTTAGAAGCATCTGATTTCCATTTGTTTGGTCCACTGAAGGAGGTATTACGTGGGAAGAAGTTCTAGAATAACGAGGATGTCAATAAAATTTGTGGGAAATTGGTTGAAACACCAAGACAAAGAGTTCTTTGCAGCCGGTGTAAAAAAGCTAGTAACCTGTTGGGACAAATGCATAAATGTTGGTGGAGATTATATTGAAAAGTAAGAAAAGTCCTGCTTTGTAAAAATAAATAATTTATTTGTCCTGAGCAATTTTCTCTTTAATTATTGAATGACCCTCGTAGCTTTCTAGAAAATCACGCGTTTGAATGTTCTTACAATTTTGGAGATGCAGCTCTTTTGGATTCCTATCTTCACAGCGTGTATGAGTGGTTAAAAACGAGACGGATATATGGGCGCAATTTTAGTCGAAACCCTACAGAATATTCTGGACGAATTCTAAAATAAATTTTTAAATTTTGAATGAAAAACGTGTTTTGGGGGTTTTCAATGCACTGATGTGAAGCACAGTTTATTACTGTACTGCCGTTATTCCGAATTGATGAAAAAGATAGGCCAGAATTAAACTTAATTTTGAATCACAAAAATAAAATGCACATGTGGAATTCGAGATCGAAACGTTGTCCAGAGGAAAATTAATTATATTAGTAATTCATAGCTACTAATACGATTAATTTTTTTTAAACTGATTTTTAAAAAATTCGATCATAACATCAAAAAATATATATTTAGGTCTATTAAACATCAATTTCTTCGAATCTTCCTTAATAAATTAAGGATGTTGAAATATCCACTGGAACCAGAAAAATGCAATATTCCAAGCTTTCTCCGATCACTGGAATATTTGCGCTAATGAAATGGCAACATTGGAAACACGTTTCGTTATTTCGCCTCCATTTGAGCACTCCGACTGTGATTTTTACATTAAATTAATGCAATGGTGCGTGAAGCGTTTGTACGCACATCAATTTATCACAAATGAAGTGACAAGACCACTAAATACGAGTTTAACTCGGAAAGGAGTCAGTGAAAAGAGCAAAAGAGCGTTCGTTGTTAATTCCATTTTGCTCGTGAAATGGTAATATTTTGACATTACTTTGGCAGTTTGTTTGACGAAAGAGAATGAATATATTATGGTTAATTACAAAATCGTTTTGACAATAATGCGTGCTAGGGTTTAATATGAAAATTTATTACGAGAGGGGTTTTTTTCGGAGAAGATTTGCATTATGTTTCTTTTGCGAGTTTCCGCTGTCACCCGGTCCATAAAGCCTAGTACACAACTAGCTAAAAGGTACCGGATTTTGTAAGGGACAGTTGCGAGACACTGACCCTACATTGTTTGTGATACAACAGGGTGTTTTAGCGCCACGCGTAAGGTAGCGACGTTATGCACTAACAGTCACGTGACGGACCTTGAAATCATAACGTCTTACCTTGGGCCTAAGATACGACCTTATACCTTCATAATTCTTTGGCCTCGGTGAATAAACTGATAAGTCAAAAAATCTTTATTTTACAGGGGAGCAAAATCAACTTTAAACTAATGTTATAAGTAATGGATTAATGATATTCAAATAAAACCTACTCAAAAATAACTTTTGTTTGAATATCACCTTCGTTTAATTTTCATTAATCCCTGATTTGATTCATTTAAAAGCTGTTTTGCTCTCCTGTAAAATTAAATTTTTATGACTTATCAGCTTTATATCACTGGAATCAAAGAAATAGTGCACGCCTGTAGGAGTCTCTACGGTCACCTTACAAATGCCAAAATGGCCGCCTAAAAACAGGAAATGTTCTATTTTACCAACTCTAATAAACCGATTCTCCTGTGTGAGGCAGTTACAATTATTCCTTACCAACTCTACAACGCTGGCGAGAATTATCGGAAAGTGTTGGAAAGGTGATAGGTAAGAAATTCACGAAAAAGAAGTTGAAATCATATCCCCAGGTTAGGTTATGTCTTACGCTCATAACGAACGCTGTTTTAAGAGCGACCCAAAATCTTAAAACTCCGCACACCGTGTAGATTTGTTACAGTACTCTTGACTTGTATCGTACTTCAAATGTCTCACCAGTAACCTGCACTCTTTGATATATTATGGAACTTCTTTGACCTACGCTTGAAATACTTTTGTTATAACGCATAACGCAATGTCGCAATGGCTAAAACTCTTCTCAACGTTGTTCATGACGACCCTATAAAGTCGTTAGTCACGTGATCAATAGTTTAAGAATGTCTCCTTATGGTTGGCGCCAAAATTCTCTAAATGTTCCTTGCAGTAAAAACAAAGGAATTTTGTTGTGCTCTCGCCTAAATTGTGATTTAATTTTGTGGATCTTTTTCTTCATCCCCTGAATGGATATAGTGTATTTGTTTTATAGAGACTCCATTGCTTCAATCCTTTTGTCACTTTTTTATACTAAATAGAACACGGGAAAAGGTCTTAAGACAATCCAAAAACAAGTCTATTCGACCTGTAGAGGTTTCTCACTCGCTATGTAGGGGTTTGGCACTCGCTATGAAGGGGTTTGGCACTCGCTGTGTAGGGGTTTGGCACTCGCTATGTAGGGGTTTGGCACTCGCCATGTGGGGGTTTGGCACTCGCTATGTAGGGGTTTGCCCTCGTTGTATAGGGGTTTAGCAGTCTCTGTTTACGGGTTTGGCACTCGCTATGTATTGTTTTGGCACTTGCTATGTAGGGGGTTTGGCACTCGCTATGTAGGGGTTTGGCACTCGCTCTGTAGGGGATTGGCACTCGCTATGTAGGGGTTTGGCACTCGCTATGTACGGGTTTGGCACTCTACTAATTAAAGTATCTTATCGATATCAGATGGCGCCCACTTCTCCAAATCAGGCATACTAGAGACTCATCAAATATGCTTTTGCATGAACCGCGTAACCCCCCCGTAAAGTCCCCATGAATGCCCTGGGTTCATTCGGCTGCGGCCTGCCCGCGCAATCGCCGGAGCGGCCACCCGGCGCGCCACCGGCGACCGCCGTCGTCGGGGGCAGTCGGTGTCTCCGGCAGGTGCGCGCGCCCTGCCGCCGCCCCCTCAATCAGGCGACAGCGCTCCGCAGGGGGTCGGGACCCCTGGCGGCGAAGGCCGCAGGCCCGCAGTGGGCGAACCGGCCATGCGCCCGGGCAGTAGGAGCTCGGTGCGGACTACTGCTCCACGCACAATGCCGTGCAGTACAATGTGTGTGTACAATGATTTTACAATTGTGCAAATGATTTTACAATTGTGCAAATGATTTTACAATTGTGTCAATGATTTTACAATTGTGTCAATGATTTTACAATTGTGTCAATGATTTTACAATTGTGTCAATGATTTTAGAATTGTGTAAATTATTTTACAATTGTGTAAATGATTTTACAATTGTGTAAATGATTTTACAATTGTGTAAATGATTTTACAATTGTGCAAATGATTTTACAATTGTGTCAATGATTTTACAATTGTGTCAATGATTTTACAATTGTGTCAATGATTTTAGAATTGTGTAAATGATTTTACAATTGTGTAAATGATTGTACAATTGTGTCAATGATTTTACAATTTTGTCAATGATTTTACAATTGTGTCAATGATTTTACAATTGTGTCAATGATTTTACAATTGTGCAAATGATTTTACAATTGTGTCAATGATTTTACAATTGTGTCAATGATTTTACAATTGTGTCAATGATTTTACAATTGTGTCAATGATTTTACAATTGTGTAAATGATTGTACAATTGTGTCAATGATTTTACAATTGTGTCAATGATTTTACAATTGTGTCAATGATTTTACAATTGTGTCAATGATTTTACAATTGTGCAAATGATTTTACAATTGTGCAAATGATTTTACAATTGTGCAAATGATTTTACAATTGTGCAAATGATTTTACAATTGTGTCAATGATTTTACAATTGTGTCAATGATTTTACAATTGTGTCAATGATTTTACAATTGTGTCAATGATTTTACAATTGTGTAAATGATTTTACAATTGTGTAAATGATTTTACAATTGTGTAAATGATTTTACAATTGTGTAAATGATTTTACAATTGTGTAAATGATTTTACAATTGTGCAAATGATTGTACAATTGTGCAAAGGATTGTACCATTCTGCAAAGGATTGTACCATTGTGCAAAGGATTGTACAATTGTGCAAAGGATTGTACAATTATGCAAATGATTGTACAATTCTGCAAAGGATTGTACAATTGTGCTAACGATTGTACAATTGTGCTAACGATTGTACCTGTGTGCCAACAACACTACCTTTCGCTTCCCTTACACGGCCTCCGGGACCACCGTACGTCCGAGCGAGGACGTCTCAGCACGAAGCCCCGCCTCCACCACTACCGCCGCTGCGACAGCGAGGCCCCGGACGGAGGACGGGCCAGCGTCCTCATTAGGGGCGACCCGGCGACCGACTCCCTCCCAAGACCTCTCCAACCCCGTCTTCAGCCTCGCCCGACGGCCCGCCCTCGCCGGCCCAGTAGATTAACCCTCCCGAGTCACCCAGGTCGATAATCAGAATAAACTCCGCGTTGCCGCTAATCCTGACCGTTGTTTGGGTATTACCCTCGCCCGCCGAAATACTAAACGACGTTACCGCTGCTGAGACAGGATGAACGTAGTTTGCGGAATTGTGCGGACAGAGGAGGAGTTGGGAGGAGTTAATATGCGTTTTGAATAATTTCAGTCGTTTCACTGTCAAGTGTTAGTAAAAATGGAACAACGAATAGCACTCAAAACATTAGATAACGAAGTTAATGACCGGGAGCCGTAGCTCAGTGCATCAACTGGTGTCACTGTAGCGCCTCTGACCGGGAGGTCCTAGGTTCGAGTCCTGACGGCCGCGGGATTTTAGACACTAGCTTTTCAGCTAGGTCGAATTCAGTCGCTGACTGGAGGAGAACGGGTCACGGACCGCGCGCGATCTGTCCTTCCCCTTCCTTGTCCTATCCTCTCCCCTTACACACACACACTAACATACACTACACTACCGCATATTCCGGGAGACCGCTCGGGGGCTTAGAGCTTGTCCCGGCTGGGGCGGTGCCCCGCTGGTGGCAGAGTCCTGGTTAGGGGGAAAACCCACTAGCTGGCGGTAGGTCGGCGCCGGATCTCGCCATCCAGCGGGGAAAGATCACCGCCATCTCCCGAGAAAAAAGCATGAACTACACTTACCGGACTATCCGTTGACGCGGCCGGAAACATGAAAAAATCAATCAATGAATGTAATGCTCTGACGATGGAGGACTATTTTTCGACCGTAAAAGTTGTATTGTAGGGTTGTGATAACAAAAAGACTTGATAAATCCTGTTTTCACGAGTATATGTAGTGCATTACTTTCCTTTAACACATTGTGTAGTCGGAATTCGCGTTTTGTGAGAGCTTGATACTCAAAAACTGGTTGACAGCAAAAAAAATGGGTAGAGCGAAATGATTTCAATAACATCACGTAAACGTTATTTTGATGTTATCTTTTAATTTTTCAAAAAGTACACATTGTTTACGTTTTAATTGTGCTAACACAAGCCGGCAGATGTCCTGCTCTCTCTCTCTCTCTCCCCCTCTCTCTCTCCATCTCTCTCTCCCTCTCTATCTCCCTCTCTCCATCTCTCTCTCCCTCTCCCTCTCTCACTCTCCCTCTCTCACACACACACGCTCTCACATTCTCACTCTCTCACACACACAAATATACATACATACATATATCCGTGTCCTAACTGAAGCGCCATCTTGTGCTGCAGTGCCATCTAGTAGAGTTCCAATAAAATGAACAGCATAAAAACCTTCTCCATGAAAAAACACGTAGATGTGCCAACTTTCATGGAGATCGATTGCATGGTGTCGGAGTGTATCGATCTCGAACAAACCATCATCCATTTTTATATATACAGATGTTTCAAATGATGCGAAAAAACATATGTTCCACCATTAGTTTTCAATACATTTGATACATTTTGTTTGTATCTTGTTTCAAAAATTTAGTATTGTTAAAGAATAGTATATTTTTGATTCTCTACTATCTATTAATAATTTTAAGAAAATGAAGTTTCTTTTAAACGATTTCATATTACTAATTCTGATTATTAAAAGAAGTTAATTTTAATGTTATTTGTAGGAAAAATGGGGAAAAGAGAAAGAGAGCGAGGGAGGAAAAAGAGAATTATTGGCGAGGGTATGATTCTCCACAAAAATTCGTGCTTGAAAGCAAGGTTTCGTTTTTATCCCACCGTTTTGCAGACTCGCTTGCGTCCAGTAAGTATTAGACTGATTGTCGAATGTCACTCTACCAATCATCTTTGAACTGATATTAAAGCTCGTCGTATAGTCTGCATTCATTAATTCTTTCATATCTCTACTGTGAATAATAAACTCGCGATTCACTATTTCGCTTTGTCGCTATTATTTGTGGACTCTCACAATCTCTCTGCGTAATGGTGCCGATGCTATATTGCGAATGTTCTTTTTACAATGTTCCACACGCTCATTTATTGATTTTTACTATAAAAAGATTTAGAGTCTGTTGCAATGTGTTTCTCACTTCTTTCTGTACTCGTTCCCTTTTATTAATAGATGCCTCATGATATAAAAAAGGAAAAATACCGATTTACTGAATTCAAAATTCTCTTGTTTTCTTGTCCACGAAAGTGAACGTTGGTTTAAATTCAAGCTACAGTAATACGATTAAGTACTTATTAATACAGTGAAATGTTTGAGTGGTGGCTTTGGCGAGATCATTAAAGTCTTTTAAAATCTTCTCTTTCATTTTCAGGTAAGCAATGCTTGCGTAGGCGAAAAGACGGAACAGCACTTTTCGCAGTTTACAGCCGTAGATTTTCGTGCAAGGGGTGAGTAGATGGCAGGATGAATAGAATTTTCTACAGAATTTTGATTCGTGGGATGGGGGCTAGTTCAATTCAGTGATATAAATTAGAATTCTTCCCTTCTATTATAAACTTCTTTCAAATTTGCGATGGACTAATTTTTATATTTTTAATTACAACAAAGGTTTATTAACACCCAAATTCACATAGACAATTGTTGAGAATATTTTCTTGTCGTTTTGATTATTTTCTTCTTTTTCTCCTTTTTCTCTTTTTCTTCTCTTTGTCCTTTTCTCTTTTTTGTCCTTTTTCACCTTTTTCTCCTTTTGTCCTTTTTGTCCTCCTTGTTCTTTTTGTCCTCCTTTTCCTTTTCTCCTCCTTCTCCTTTTCTCCTCCTTCTCCTTTTCTCCTCCTTCTCCTTTTCTCCTCCTTCTCCTTTTTCTTCTTCTTCTTCTTATTCTTCTTATTCTTCTCCTCCTTCTCCTTCTTCTTGCAAACAAGCCCAATTGGGACTACGCACAGTTCTCAGATATGTTCCTTAGCCTTTCTTTGTGCCCATTTTCTTTCATCCTTTGGTTGTGTGCCTTTTTTCTCTTTTCAGTCCAAGCTTTTCCTGTTATACACTTTGCTACTTCTTCGAAATTAATCCGCCTGCACTTTAGAACTAAATTTGTTTCTATTTTGAATGTCTTCTTCTGTGATCTCTTTTTAATTTCGTTGATCCATTTTATAGTGACAGTTGCTGCTTTACTTCTATTTTCATAAAATTCAACTATTTGTTTTGTTAGAAGATTAAAATTCTTTTGATGTGTCCATAAAAATTTAGTCTACGTTTTCTGATATCACTCTCAATATCCCTATATTGCCTGATTTCTTTTTTGCCTCTGAGTCTGTACTGCTCGTCTGTGAATTTTAGACGGAGAATTTTCCTAATGATTTTGCGTTCCCCTTTTCCATATTTTCTGTCTTTTTTCTGTTCAAAATTAGTGTTTCTAAACTATATAGATATTCTGGTTTTATTACTGTACTTTAGTCTTTCAATTTCTTGTTCTTTGACATACATTGTTGGTTATAGATATTTTGGATGAGACGACATGCTGTTTCCATTTTTTTATATCTAGATTCACTGGCCTTAGTTTCAACTCCATTTTCCTGAATTATTTTCCACAGATATTTATATTGTATGACTCTCTCAATTTTGACATATTTTGTTTCCCTAAACTTAGGTGTGTTGTTGTTACAAGTAATAATTTCAGGGTTTTTTTTTCAAATGATATCTGAAGACCAACTCTCTCTGCCAGTTCTTTAAGGAGCTCAATCTGTTTTTGTGCTGTTCGGATATCACGTGTCAGGATTGCCAAATCGTTTGCAAACGCTAAACAGTCTAGCGCTATTTTTCCTCTCCCTATTGTGAATGGTTGTGCAATTTTGAGGATTATTTTTCATTTACGCCATTCTGTCATTACTTTCGCAAGAATACAATTAAATAGCATTTTAGCAATTTAGCAAGAATAAATTAAATAGCAGAGGTGAGAGTTCGTCGCCTGGCCTTACCCCTGTTTTGATTTTAAAGGGATTAGAATTACATCCCATAAACGTAACTTTGGCCTGTGTTTATCCGGGTTTCTTTAATCAGTGCAATTTTTTCAAATCTAATCCGTCTTCCCTTAATGTTTGGAATAATGATTCCCGGTCAACAGAATCATATGCATTTTCATACTTCAATCCATAATTCAAATATTCAATATTTTTTAAATAAAAAAATGTGCATGCTAGTTTTCTGTGATCTATTCGCTGATGCCTTAGGATAAGTTTCAGATTTAAGATTTATTCTGGACATAATCGACCTGGTCTGAAGCCTTGATTATTGCCAGCTTTGATTATTTTCATTATTTCAGTGAATTTTTAAAAGAATAAAAATTATAAACTACTATATTATATACACCTACTATTTATTATATTACACCTGATTATCAGATTTCGATGCATGATATGCAGACACAGCCATCACATTAACTATAAAACATACGGATTCATTTTGTTGCAATGCTATGCATTGTTGGACAAATAAATAACATTTGTTTCAACGGTGTTACTTTTGTTTTGTAAAAAACTAATTCCCCCATTTCTAATATCATTCAAATCGATCACCTTGACTTTTATCTACATAAGTAGACCTCCTCTGAGTTAAAGTTGCCCAGGCCAGAAATAGGGTATTCTAACCTCAAATAAAAACACCTGATAGGTGACTGTCCCGTTTTCCTTGCTGGCGTCGCTAGGGCGCAGGGCAGGTAGATGGGAGCGGGGCCGGGTCCGCACAGGTGCTTCTTGTTGTGGCCTGAGCTGCAGCCGCCGCCGCCGCCGCCGTCGCCGCCGCCGCCGCCGCCCCCGCCGCCGCCGCCGCCGCCGCAGGGCCTTGCGAAGGGCGCGTCCTTCTTGGAAGGAGGCGGGAAATCTCCTCCTCGCCCAGGGTTCCTTGCGCACCCTCCCCCCCTCCCCTTCCACCCCCCTCCTCAAAGGAACGCACTTTGCCCCGCCTCGCCTCGCCGATATGGAGGAAAGTAATAATCAGACCTCAGATTTTAGGACAAATACCTATTTACTTCCTATAGGAGATTGGTCAATGACCCCCAATCTCGATCGGGTTTTAGTCCAGTTTCCCTGAGCCATTGAGCAAATGCTGAGATGGCCCCTTGATTTGCTTATGGACGTAAATGTAGCTTCACTATGCGCACGTTTTGTTGAACCTTCCTTTTGCTTGTAGTGGTAGTAGAGCTTAGGGTGAGTTTCTATTTTGTTAGCAATACAGAAAAATCAAATGTTTGTTCGTTTACCGTTACAAATAAGTTTCCTATAATTCGGCAACGAAAATATCTAGTTTTGAAATGTTAATTTCTCGCTTTTTTAAATTTTATTATTATTATTATTATTATTATTATTATTATTATTATTATTATTATTATTACTATTATTATTACTATTATTATTACTATTATTTTTTTCATCTTTCAACTATAAATAGTTAAATTGTTGGGAAGGGTTTCTGAAACTCAAGAAAGCGTGCGCAGATGATTTTCTCCCCCATACATCACATACAGTTTTTGACTAAATAAATAAATAATTATGGAAAATAATTGCAGATGTTTACGAATCATGAAAAAATATATCTACTGAAAGCATCTTATAGTATCTAAAATGTCCCAAAACGGTGGTTGATGCCTAATTTAATATTTTATTTTCCAGAAAACAAGTAATTTTGATGAATAATCATACTTTCATTACTCACTTTTACTTTCTTGCCTTATGAAGTTCTTCGTAAGAAGAGGAAGTTATGTAATCGTGCGCTGCAAAACGACGAATTTTTTAAAATTTGTTTCACCGAAACGTAAATATTTCCCTGAATTTCCCGAAATTTGAATATTCCCTGATCGAATACTCAATCGACTACGCACCGAAATCTCTTACCCAACACACCGAACATAAGAAGCACTGCAAGTGAATATAAAGAGGATGTTTCACGCTCGTCTCCGATCGGCACTCACTTTTTAGGCAATAGCTCTCATTCCCAGTGCAGCTGTGCTGTTGACTGGTTGAGAATGAAAAGTGTGAAAGAATGAAATGAAAAGAAATGCAAGTGAATATAATAATATGCTTGTAGTCACTCTCGTAAATGTTAAAATACTCTACTTCCCTGAAAAATAAAAAGTGCCTAATTTAATCCTTTTGTGATAAGTTTTAGATGCCAAAAATATAACTTTTCATGTCTAATTTTTTAAATGCCTGGTTTAATCATTTTGTAACCTACGTTAAGTGCCTATAACGTCAGTTTTCGTGCCTAATAATCCATAATTCCATAATTTTGTTACCTATTTTAGGTGCCTAAATTATCACATTTTTCTGCCTAAATTTCAAGGTCTAATAATAATACTTGTTTCAGAGGTGCACCCTGGATTTTTCTTTTGGGGGAGGGGGAAGTTACAGTTATAGAATTCCATCTGACTTGTTTTCTTGTTATCATTCTTCGACTTGTTCTCATATAAATTTGTTTCATTTAGGTTGAATGTAAAATGTTCTTTTAAGGTCGCTTTTTAACTACTAGGTCGTGTAGCGACCGCTTTTGATTGTTTACATTGGGAAAACTGTAGCGTGATCACGGCACGTAAGGACAACACAAGCACACACAAACATCTACGTTCGAGGTGGGATTCGAACCCGCGACCCTTCGAGCCGCGGCAACTACGGCCATACAGCCTTAGCGACCATGGCTATCGAAGTTGGCGTTACGTATTTTTATTTGTTGCCATATGTTTCAATATTTATGAAGTTATGTGTTGTGAATGTCTTTAGTTAGTACAGATAATTAGTAACAATCTTGTTTCTTATTTTGTATCAGTCAAGGCGTCTGGGCGTGCTAAAGCCCCATGATCCTCCCCCCCCCACTTTGGATGCTTCACTGCTTGCTTTATTTTTGTCGTCCGTCACTTTAAGATATTTGAAACTTTATTAACGGCCTAAGTTTTATCGGCGGACCTAGGTTACATTGATAAAAAAAAACATTGTGTTACTATTTACTGCTAACGTACAATGTCAAACTATTAAAACCTTGTTTTAACAATTTTATTGAAACTGATACCAACATTTTGGGAAACAATATGTTTCCACCTTCAAGCTTTTTAAAATCTTTCTTACACATCCATGATATGTTAAAGCACTGTCCGAAAAACTACAGTTGCTGGTGTTGGTCATTTCGTTGTGCAAGTTGTGATCAAGCTGTCCTAAGCACTTTGAGTGTGAGGTTGTAGCTAGCGAATCGCAGAGAGAGAAGTTTCAATTTTAAATATTGACTATTTTTAAATGCAAAGATGGAGTGTGTGTAAACACAGTGTAAAGTCACCATCCAACACGTGACAGCGATTATATTACTACATACGATGCACAACATTTTTAAGTTAAGTTGGATATCAAGATATTCTACTGAATATCTATAATGCATGATCCAGATGAATACAAATCATATCTATTACATTTTAAGAGACATTTTAAAGTATATATTCGCAGTTATTCGTGATTATATTGTACTAGAATTCGTGAACAGCTCGTTTCATGAGTTTTGGACAATACGTACTGCACGACTTGAAAACATTTTTGAGGTTCTGTTTTGTGAATTTCGACATTTTATCTTATAATTTGCACCCGACAGCTCAATATAAATAAAACAGTAAATTAATAGTTTGCTATTTTCTTAAAATTAGGCTTTGTTTTATTAATTTTCGAAACTTTTCTGCTTTATGTTTATTAGAAAAGATAAGTAATAATAATAATAATAATAATAATAATAATAATAATTAATAAACAAGATTGTAAGAACAGTATGATAACCTATTGTAATTTGAATATGATACGAAATTATATTGTATGAAAAATGCAATATCATATCCCATCCCTTCTTGTCCTCACTTTATCCACCGTGCCTGCCTTACTCACACCCGTGACCTACTCCTGCCTGTCATCCCTCTCCTTTTTCGTGCCAACTACACCATCGCCTTGCTCACCGTCCTCTCTCTCTCTCTCTTTCGTCCCCTCCCCCGTTTGCTCCACCCCCGCCCTTTGCCCCCGCTGCGGAGAAAGTTGGCGCGAGTAGAAGTTTGCGGCTTCGGAGTCGTGTGCTGCTGGGTGGCAGGGGTGGGGGCGAGAGAGGGTGGCGGAGAGGAGGGGGGGGGGCGACCGCGGAAGACATCTGAACGTGGGAGCCAACTCCGCCGCTGCAAGTCGCGAAGAGGTCGCACCATGTACCCGCCCGGGTCGGGCGGCGCGCCGACGAAGAGCAGCGAGGCAAGCCGTGGGGTCAAGCACGGCGACACAGCATACATAATGGCCCGCTGCCGCCGCACAAAGATCGGGAGGGGCCACGCGAATTCAAGGGGAAGGTTTAAGTGGCCGTCCGTAAATTACGGAACGCGAATGTGGAGGATTTGGAATAACGCACCTGTAATTCACATCTTAAATAATTATGAAACGCTTGAGACACAACCCTCTATTTACGTAAGTAAAAATCATTTATATAATTGTAAAAACAATTTGTATTGATTAATTGATTAGTGTTTCTGGGCGCGTCCACGGCTATGGTCATTAGTGCCGTAAATTTAGTGCATGTTTTATGACGGGAGCATACATAATGGCCCCGGCGCGGAGCCCGCTGCCACCGCACAAAGATCGGGAAGGGCCACGCGAATTCAAGGAGAAGGTTTAAGTAGCCATCCGTAAATTACGGAACGCAAATGTGAACAATTTGGAACAACGCACCTGTACTTCACATCTTAAATAATTATGAAACGCTTGAGACACGACCCCCTGTTTAAATAAGTAAAAATAATGAGATATAGGGATAATCAACCACGACAATAACAATATATAATATTTTTATTGCATGCCCAATGTTAACTTTCGGGAAAAACAATTTCCCATCTTCAGTGGATCTGTAACAAAAAGGGAAACATTTTCATTATGGATTAACACAAGATTTCAGCTACCACCACGGAATTTAAGTAAAGATAAATTATATGATTGTAAAAAAATGTACTGTTTAGCTGATTAGTATTTCAAGGCGCGTCCACGGCTATGGTCATAAGTTCCATAAGTGTAGTGCATGTTTTATGGCGGGAGCAATAGTCCCGGCGCACGCTGTCACCGCACAAACATCGGGATGGGTTACGCGAATTGAAGGAGAAGGTTTAAGTGGGCGTGTAAATTACGGAATGCGAATGTGGAGTATTTGGTCCAAACCCTCTCCTCCCCTTAATGCTCCTGTATTCGCATCTTAATAATTACGTAACGCTTGAGACGCGACACCCTATTTAAATAAGTAAAAATCAATTTTATGATTGTAAAAGCAATTTGTATTGATTAATTGGTTAGTGTTTCCGGGCGCGTCCACGGCTAAGGTCATTAATCCCGTAAGTGTATTCAACGTGTACGCGAATTCAACTTTTGTGCCACTGCCTGGAACGCATAGGAGAGACGTAAATAGTAATTTGCGTAACAAGGGCGCGAAACAGGTTATTTACGCTCTAGTCGAGTTTGTCGTCTGAGTATAGCGACGAGGACAAAGTGCCCGTGTTGCGCATATAATTTTTAAGCAGCGAAACGCAATGCGTCAAATAAAGGAATATAAATGAAATATCAAATAATTAGACATACCTTACTGGTACAAAAGTAAATGGATTGTAGTCGGTGTTGTAACACAATTGTTGGTAAATAATAAACAATGACGACAAGACTAAAGACAATTGCGAATCGTTACAAATGTTTCGCACACGCTTCACGATGTTTCGCACACTATTAAAAAATTGGCTGTTTCGCACACGGAAAACAAGCACGAGAAACCGCGTTTCGCGCACGGCGTATTAAAAAACCTTTTTTTCTCCCTTAAGTGATAAAGTGGTTTTGTAACTTCCTAGTAATTAGCCATTAAGAAGAGCCTTCGACCTTTTAAACAAAATAAACGTATATTTATTTTTGTTTATTTCTTCACTTATCGGCTTTCACTATTAATCTGTCTCTTTGGTATATGCACACTTTCCAATAACCTCGTAAATTTTCGTTAAACAGTCCATAATAGAAATTTTAAAAAGTTGGTTGGTTCCTAACTACATTTGTGTGCAAAATTCTATATTCCCTTCCCACACCCCTACTTGAGCTGGTAATTTGAAACCGGCAGCTCAAACGGGCTTTTAAAGACTTTGTATTTCCAAAATCCGATTAAGGAAACTTATTAATTCTAAATGGACGAATCCTACTACTGAATCACTAATCCATCTCAATTAGTCGGTTTATCTTTTTTTGAGAGATTCACCAGATTAGAATCATGATATTACCCTTCATCTGCGATACATCATGTTAAATGAAATTCTGCTGTTAAGTAATTGGCGGGACTTGAGCTGTATTATGTGGCAGTTCAAAATGGCTTTGCGTGTTGGAAGCGAAGCAGGTCTAATAAGAGAACGGTTAACTGCAGTCTCCCCACTTGTGTAAGTGTAAAGTAATGCAATCACCCTAAGTTGTAATTCTAAGTGGATTGTCGCACGATAGATTGATTAGTTTCTTTGTTAATAAAATTTGACGATCTGAAGAGAAACCACCTGACGCAAAGCGATGTGTCTGGAAGATAAGTATGGAGGGGAAGGGAAATAGGGAGGGGAAGGGAAGTAGGGAGGGAGATGAAAGTGGGGAGGGAGAGGAATGTCGCGAGGGAGAGGAAAGTCGGGAGGGAGAGAAACGTGGGAAGGGAGAGGAAATATGGGAGGGAGGGGAAAGTGAGGATGGAGATGAAAGTGGGGAGGGACAGGAAAGTGGGGAGGCAACAGTAACATAGCGGGTTATTGTTGTCATGTGTGTCCCCCTATCAACCCTATCATCGGGATATCAAGTTAAAAGACCGTGGATAAACAAGCAGAACGCTTCATCCGGTTTGAAGGTCATCGCTTCAGTTCGAGGAGTTCGGAGTTCGGTTTGGAGGTCATCGCTTCAGATTCGAGGAGTTCGGAGTCCGGTTTGGAGGTCATCGCTTCAGTTTGAGGAGTTCGGGGTCCGCTTTGGAGGTCATCGCTTCAGTTCGAGGAGTTCGGAGTCCGGTTTAGAGGTCATCGCTTCAGTTTGAGGAGTTCGGGGTCCGCTTTGGAGGTCATCGCTTCAGTTCGAGGAGTTCGGAGTCCGGTTTGGAGGTCGTCGCAGAACCCTTCGTCCGGAGGAGGAGATTTAAGTGGAGGCTTCTCAGTTCCTGGGAATGTGGTTTTCTGCAACAGTAAGCATAATTTGCTCAATTTATTAGCAGTGATAACTTCTTAGTGTTTTAAGAAGTCGATAGGACTATACTTGGGTTTCTGTAACCTGGCTGATGACAGCTGATCTGCTGTTACGGTTTCATCCAATCGGGAGCTTAAACGTCACAACAGTGACGTCACCGTGATGACATTTCAGCTCTCGATTGGATGACACCGTAACAGCTGATGAAGGGTCATCGGCCAGGTTAGAAAATCTCAAGTATAGATGTAAGTTGTGAATCTCTAAGACGAGGCTCTTGTAATTAAATTGTTATCTCTGTTGTTAAAAAAAAAGAATCATTTCTCAAAAGAAGAAACGTTTGACGGGAAGTCGATGGCATATCTGTGACTCTCTGAGGGCTGAGACGTCACAAAAGTGAGAGTTGGGAATATGGAGGTTGGGGGTTGGGGGTTGGGGACGTGTGGTGGGATGACGATACGTTGGAGGGGTGCAGACGTGCGAGGAGTGATGTGGATGTAGGATGCGAACTGTGCTTTGTGTACTTTCTTACAGCCCATTTGTGCGATGTAATCGCGATTTCTCAGATATTATTATTACCATTATTCACACTTTCTCTGCTTTAGCAGGAAAATCTATCACGTGTCCAATTGATGTTATAGGACTAGGCTCGGACTGCGCAGGAAGGAAATTCATCCTGACCTACATGAATGTCACGCATTTAGGAATTTCCTGACAATATGACATCTTTGAAGAAGGGTGGCTGTCTGGACTTCATCAAAGATATTTTTGATATCTAAATTTTCCAGATTTCTTTTAAAGTTCCTGGTAACAACTCCTTCAACGGATATAACCGTGAGGAAATTTTTCTGCTTCGGACTTCCGCAGGTTGTGAGTCAAAGGGATTGCAACATCGATTATAGAGGCTGTTTTCTTTTATTATGAGGATGTCAGGGCGGTTATGATCAACCGTTTTATCCGCCATAATAGGCCGATCCCAAGTTAAGATCTGCGTCTTCGTCTCGAGCACAGCATCTGGTTCATACCAGTAGTATGCTGCAGCATTATTCCCCAACATTCCAAGTTTCATTCCTAGTTCTCGGTGAATAAGTTTTGCCACTTGGTTATGTCTGCCTAAATACTGCCTGTACTCTCTGACAAAGTACTGCATCCAGCCATTATGTGCTCGATAGACTCTCCGTTGTTACCACATCTTCTACATTTGTCGATGTCATTTGTTTTTAAAATATGTTTTAATGGTTTTTGTTCGTATTACTCTATCCTGAATTGCTGCTACAAAACCTTCAGTTTCCAGGTACAAGTAACCATTGCTCAACCACCTTAAGGACACCGATTTGTCAATCATAGAGTCCAACAGAGAATTTGGAAATAATAGGCCGAATAATGGAATAATAGAACGCCCCAATGCCATAACGATGTTATGATATTGCAGTAGTTAACTGGCACTGAAATCGTGGACACCAGGTCGCGCCCCGTTCTTGCGGCGCCGGCTCGTGCGCCGATTGTTTCCTCAAAGTCGAAATCCAGGCTCATTTCGCTCCGTCAGAGCGCTCTGTGCGCGTGGCGGGCGAGCCGTCAATGGTATTATTGCTTTGGGCTCGGCACGCATCGCTGACCTGACCACTGCCCGCCTCACACTCCTTCCCAAACACGCGCGCACACACACGCACACCACGCTCGTCCATTAAAGTACCATCTACCTTCCGCCCGGGCGTCCATGCACCCACCCATCCGCCCGCCAACCCAACAAACCCGCCCACCCACCAAGGCATCTATCCACCCACCAACGCCACTGCCCGTCCGTCCATCCACCCCCGCCCACCCGCTCACTGTCCGACCACCGACCAGACAACTGGCCCGCTCATCCGCTTGCTCTCTTGCCCACTCGCCAATCTGCCAACCTGCACACTTGGCCACTCGCCAACCCACGACCCACCCACCAGCTCACCCACCCACTAACCTACCCGCTCACCCACCCGCTCACCCACCCGCTCGCCCACCCGCTCGCCCACCCGCTCTCCCACCCGCTCGCCCACCCGCTCGCCCACCCGCTCGCCCACCCGCTCGCCCACCCGCTCGCCCACCCGCTCGCCCACCCGCTCTCCCACTCGCTCGCCCACCCGCTC